>BJBW01012064.1:0-56251 GCA_004320125.1 Scolopax mira
ACATCTAGAATGAGTCTCTCCATTATCTTCCCAGGGACATAGGTTCTTCCCTATGGTACATAGGCTTACCCATGGTATTCATTAACATATTTCAGATATTAATTGTTACAGTACAGTGAGAAGAGCAGCATTTTGTGCTCTCTGAGTCTACAGCTAATTTGCAATAGACCGTCAATGATTTATAATAGCAGTGTTAGACAAACGAGAAAACATCTCCTCTGGAACTGTGACTGAATGTACAGACACAAGGGAATAAAAAAGTTTCCCAAAATTGCGATTTTTAAGCTGCTCTACTCCAATAGTTGAGTAACTTTAACCAGAATTGTATAGAGTGCATTCTGATGTACCCAGGCCTTTCACTCTCCTTCAGGGATGCTGCTCAGCCCTAGAGTTAACATTTCCTACAGCGTACCATAATTCACTCCTAAAATAAATATCTGCCTGTGCAAGCGGTATAATTAATCTGACAGAGTTCTACCACAGACAAGTATATGGCTGGAAGATTTTGTTTGCTGAATGTCTCTTCGAGTTGCCAACAATGTGCAGGTGTATTTGTATCCTCAGCTGCGAGTGGGGCTAATTCTTTCCATCGCCTGAGGTGCCCGTGTGCTGCAGCTGCAACGTGCCCTGCAGAAAGAACGGTCGTTGCACAAAAGCTTCCTGGGTGATGTCAACACCAAGGGCTTGCAGATGGTTTCCCAAGTGCCTTGCGTTGTGACAGTGCAGTTGGGAAGCTGTTGAAAGCAGCTTGCGGTGGTCTCTGTGCCGGGGCAGGTTCTGTCCTCCACCTAACCCTGGCAGCAAGGCTAATAGCTGCTCAGGAGGCCAATGGATCTTCATAAAAAATGGAAATGGTTTTGCCCCTTCATTTTAATTAACATTATGTCTACATTTCTATGATAATGGATAATTAAATGAGTTACCTTGACATTGGAATGTTCTTGGAAATAATTTACTGTGCAATTTCATTAGGTTGAAGACATTTGTCTGTTTTATTTTGAATGGAAGTTTCATCGTAAATATTTCTGAATATGATTTATACATAAATGAACTATTATTCACAAAACTAACTATTACTCACAGACTCAGGATTTTACAAAGTGCAAAATTAATTATGTGCATTTAAAAAATCTTTTAGTGATCATACATATAGCCCGTTTCATCTATTTCTTCGAATAAATAGTTCTTTATTTTTTCCTGGAGCCCCCAGTCATCTGTTACTCTATGAACTCATCAAGAGGCAGACAAGCATTCTCCTGGAATAGTATTATTTTGGCAATAGCAAAGCAAAAAAGTTTTCCTCCTCAGGGTTTGTTTATTACACTTCAGGGAAAAGTGGTACTCAATCAAAGGTGTTCTTCAGTAAAATCTGAAATAATTATAAAGAGGCAATTTTTGCCTATATTTATTCACCAAAACAGCAGAGCATATGCCTTTCAAGCAAACTAGGGTATTTTCCAGTAGCATCCCACTTTCTGGATTGTAGTAAGGATTGTATCTTCTTCTTAAATCTTCTTGCATATCTATTGATAAAGAACTGGGGGGTGCACACAGGCACATCAGGTCCTTTTTGCTGTAATGTGCCAATCAGAAAATACTACAGTAGCAGTTCTGTCCTTCAGCTTCTTACAGGGTCATGGCCTCAATTCAAGAGAAAATGCTTAGCTGTATTTGTTTGTCGTGTGGAGATGCTGGAGACGCTACTGCAGAACTTCTGGTTTTTGAGAGGTGCCCATAGGTCACATAAATAATGAGAGGACTGAGGAATGTTGTACTATTTCTAATTTAATAGGTGTAATTCTATTGAAGTATGGATTTCAAATATGCCATGGAAGGGGCCATTAAAATTAAAGACAATCATTTATTCATAGTGTACTATGTAAAAACTAATGGGAGGCCACAATTGCCTTTGAAGGGGTTGTCCGTGAAATTAGTCCTCAAATATACTGACAAAGAGCATTTTTTATATCATATTTGTAGAATAATTTTTGAGAAATCTGCTACATTTGTGATGCAAATTACCAACTGCATCATGGAAACAAATTGTACATTTGTTCATTTTAAAGTATAATAAACTCTCCTGTTCCAGCAGGGCTGGTTTGCATACCACGGGCAAGGAGAGGGGCAGGTGAGGAAGAGAAAGGCAAGTAATGTTTTGAGAGTAAGTATTTTAGGAAAGTACTTAAATATATGATTACACGTGATATGGTGATCTGTGAAAGAACATTGTGTGTGGTATTACTGCAGGAAAAACTCTAGCAGTAATAATCAAGACTCTATTTCATGGTACAAGAATATCAGATGTCTCTTAGAAACTCTGTGGACTGTGGTTTAGTAACATTTTCTGTCTGCAATAAATCTTCCTGAAGCTTAATCCCAGTTAAGGGATAGTTGGGCTACGCTTTGCTGTTGATTCTATCATCTGTTGGATCCATGGGAACAAAAGGGCAATTCAAGTTTTCATAAAACAGATAAATTCATGTGTTAATACTTGAGATCGACTAGTCTGTAATATTCTGTGACATAGTTATATTTTTCAGTGTCTCTCAGCTAAAATCTGGACATGTCTGTATGTGTATTTATAGTTCTTTGTTATTTTTAGTCAGCAGAAAATATTTTGAATTGCAAGTGAAAATGTCTTACATTAGGTGAGTGTTCCTTTATAGATATATCTCAGGGGTTGAAGAACCATTTTCAGCTTTCAGACCTTTCATTGTTTTGAGCCTGATGCAAAATTCCAAGCCTCTTCAATAGACAGATGAAAAACCTACTTTTTCTTTAGCAGTAAAGTTTTCAAATATAGTAAGAATAAATTAAGAAATGGACAGTTTTTCTGGTTATGACTTTCTGAGTAGATCCATGCCAGAAAATACTCCTGTTGTATTTTAGTTTTCCATATGAATTCTAGAACAGATCAAAAAAAAATTGGAAACACAAGTCAAAAGTTGTTGGTAAAGAGAGTTCTCCTTAATAACAAGAATGAATGCTAACTTTGTGCTAAAAAGTGTTTTCTGTTGCGTGGCAGTGAAAGCCCAGTGATGACATGTTTCTGCACGGTGCCGTACTTTAAAGCCCTGAGTCACAGGATTCAAAGAGGTGGCCCTAATACGTTGTCTGCAAGGTATGTGGTTCTTAATTTTAGCCACGTTTCAAGCTTTGGAGACTCAATATAATATACAGAAAATTAAAAAAGAACTCAATAAGGAAAATAAGATCTTGTCCTTAGGGAAAGCATAATTTTGCCATTCCTACAAGTAACTGGGGCATGGACCGTGTGGCCCAGCCCATGGATATTTCCAGCTGCAAAAAGGTAAGTATTGCACTAATTAATTACTAGACCTGTTGCATTATTTAAATTGCACTATCCAAGGGTTTGCTGTGATCATACTGCACTCACAGATACCTGAAACCCTTTTCATTTGTAAAACAAAAGCAGGGTTGAAAAATCTTTCTGCATTTAACTAAATACAACAAATGATTCTAAATCATTGTGTGCAAGTAGAATCTGGCTTTGGGAAAGCTGTTTTCCTCAATTAAAGCCCGACAAAGATATTTCTGTCTCAGCAGTCAACAGTGATGGCAAGACTTTTTCTTCAGCAGAGCATAACATCCCTTCTATGCCTAAGGCTCAACTGCCCTCCTTGGCCATCACCTCTGTCCCTGCTGTCAAAGTAGTTAGGCCCCAGCCAAATTCTTGTTCCAGCAGTTGCTCAAATTAATTGCAATGAGTAGCACCCTCTTGCTGAGGGCGCTGCTCCAGCAAGTCCCTTCTGTGCCACTTGGTGATGGAGAATCATAGAATCATCTAAGTTGGAAGGGAGATTAAAGATCATCTAGTCCAACCATCAATCTAATTCTGACAAAAAATAAATAAGAAATAGGAAATTAAAATAACTAAACCATATTCCTGAGGACCATATCTGTCTGTTGAACACCTCCAGGGATGGTGCCTCAGCCACTTCCCTGGGCAGCCCATTCCAATGCCCGATAACCCTCTCCGTGAAGAAATGTTTCCTAAGATCCAACCTAAACCTCCCTGGTGCAACTTGAGGCCGTTTCCCCTTGGCCTGTCTCCTGTGACCTGGGAGACAAGACCGACCCCTGTGTCTCTGCAGCCCCCCTTCAGGTAGTTATAGAGCATGAGAAGGTCTGCCCTCAGCCTCCTCTTCTCCAGACTAAACACCCCCAGCTCCCTCAGCCTCTCCTCATNNCCAGACCCCTCACCAGCTTCGTTGCCCTTTTCTGGACCCGCTCCAGCACCTCAATGTCTTTTTTGTGGTAAGGGTCCCAAAACTGGACACAGTACTCAAGGTGGGGTGTCACCAGTGCCAAATACAGGGGGGTAGAATCATAGAATCATTTGAGTTGGAAGGGCCCTTAAAGATCATTGAGTTCCAACCCCCTGCCCTGGGCAGGGACACCTCCCACTGGAGCAGGTTGCTCAAAGCCCCGTCCAGCCTGGCCTTGAACACTTCCAGGGATGGAATTTCCACAACTTCCCCAGGCAACCTGTTCCAGTGTCTCACCACCCTCACTGTAAAGAATTTCTTTCCGGTGTCTCATCTAAATCTCCCCTCTTCCAATTTAAAACGATTGCCCCTTGTCCTGTTGCTGCATTTCCTCATAAACAGTCCCTCTCTGGCTCTTCTGTCACTCCCTTCAGATATTGATGGGCTGCTATAAGGTCTCCCTGGAGCCTTCTCTTCTCCAGGCTGAACAACCCCAGCTCTCTCAGCCTGTCCTCATAGGGGAGGTGCTCCATCCCTCTGATCATCCTCATGGCCCTCTGCTGGACCTGTTCCAACAGGTCCCTGTCCTTCCTGCTTTGAGGACTCCAAAGCTGGACTATCAGAGCTGGACCTCTTGGGTCCTACGGTGGGGCCCTTTCCCCTTGGCAGGCTGTGGTGGGCATGGGCCGGCCTGTGGCCCGTGTGGTGGTGTGCAGTCAGGGGCTGGGAAAAGCACACCAGAATGGCTTTTGGGAGATGCTTCCTGGCATCGCTTCCTGAGATCTGCTGTGTGGTAGAGGCCACCAGGTGTAAGATGCAGTGCTGATGAGTAGTGCTGTTAATCTGATACAAGAGCTGGGAGTGTGTTCCCACTAAAACATTTGTGAGAAACCAGACAGGCAAATAGTTTGCTGCTTTTATCATCTCCCTTGCTTTGCCCAGTTCCATCCCTCCCTGTATCAGCCAGTTGAAGGAGATTTTAAGATTCTTGATGTCTCGTAACCCCGTGCCCCCCATGGAGGGCTCCAGGCCCCTGTCTCTCTACCCAAACACCTATTCTCCTCTGCAGCTGGTGAGTTTGGAGAGGTCAGTCAGCCACCACCACCTGAAATTTATACTTTGGGGGATTCTTCATTGGCTGGGCCTAGGCACTGCCTATGACAACCTGCCTCAGCTCCAAGGTGCCGGGAAGTCCAGCGGTTTGTCTGCATGACCATTATCTACCTGTGAAGCTGTCAGCTTCAGTTCTGCAAAACAGAGGTTCAAGCCTTTCGGTGCCACTGAACCCTATGGGGAGAGGGAAGAGCAAGAGGAAAAGAAGGGAGTAAAGAGTGTTCCAGTCTGAGGTGCCCAAAATTAAAACTTCAAATTGTTTACAGAACTAGAAATCTTATTTCTACACAGCCTGTAGTGTGCTGCCAGTCTTCTGTACAAAGCCTTGTAATTGGGTGAGTAATTTTTCCAGGGAGTTTGTTTTATAATGATCGTAAACTTAAGATCTCCTTTAAGCTCCTTCTGCCCACCCCTATAAGACATCTTATTTCAGGCAGCAACCAGAAAAATAGTCCCAGTTTGTGCTCGGAGCTCCACAATTACACTTTAACTGCAGAGGGACACACTAAAGTACAATTCTTAGACCCTTTTGTTATTTGTTTTTTCCACTCACAGTCCCTTAACGAGGAAGTACTCCAGGTTTGAATTTTTTTCTCCTTTTAAATATTGAATTACACACTGACTTTAATGGGACCAGAGATGGATAATGCTAATTAATTAATAATTAATACTAAATAATTCCTAGCCTAACCTCAGATAAGAATATGCAGTACATCAAGGACCACCTCATATGGGTAGCACTGTTTAATGGAGGAGATCTAAAATGAGCGCAACATTTATTTCTAAAAATTATCCCTATTTTTAGCTCTTTCTGCCCTCTCTGTTTTCCTTCCATCAGTGGTTCTGATTTGTCATTAGCCCATACAACCGAAGTGGATATCAAGAACTTTGCTTATATTTTCATGGGGGAGTCAGGCTTTCCAAACCTAAATAGGAAGATTTTTAGGAAGGCGAATCATTGAATCAGTTTGTTAATATGCATGCTCAAAGAAAGAAATAAGATTCAATATAAAACTGTAGCAGGATGTTTTCTCTACTGCAATGATTTATTATATACTTTGGGTACAACATAACCTATTTAAAAAATATCTAAAAAATTAAAATATTTATGCAATGCTGAGCACATTCCAGTGTCAGAGAAGTTCTTTATTTATTAACATAGACATTGATACTGAAAATACTGCAGTGTAGCCCATGCATTATACTGTACTGTTACAAAAAAGAGAAATTTTCATGCAAAGATATTTAAAGCATGTCTCACAATAGAATAAATAAGAATCAGTTTTATATCCTTGTCTTTCACACTTTTTGTTCTGGATGCTGCAGCTAATACAATGTACACAGAGATTGCCTTTGACTCTCAGATCTGTGTAAATATATTTCTAAATATGTGTGTAAATATAAATAGATTTCTTTCCTTGTTGATGAATATTCTTATTTCATATAGAAAATAAAATATAGAAGCTATTATTGAGATCTTAAAGGAAAGTCAGAAAGTGATTTTTTTGGGAAAGAAGTTTGTTGTTCAACCTTTGTGAATATCTGGATGATGAGAAACACAGGGTGGGGAAGCATTAAGTTTGTGGGCTTCTTGAAAGGTGCTGTGTCCGTGCTCTCTCTGTCTCGCTGCGTATCAGAAGCCTCAGGTTTTGAGCTTGCACCCTCATTGCTGCTTCCCTGAAAACATCACCCTTGGGAGCTGACAAGCGCTTCGACTCCAGGTCTACCACTAGGTCTGCCATGCTAACAAAAAGTTTATCAGAGTCCTAGAGTTCCTTGTACAAAAAAGTCTTTTTTTTTTTTTTTTCCTTTCTCGGTCTTTCCTTTTTTTTATAGAACACAAAGTATGAAAGCTCATCTAAGTAGGAAAGATTCATCAAAATCTCTAATTAAATACATGACAGCTGGTGAATTAGAGCATTTTGTCTTAGCGCTGCCATCCTATAATACTTCATAATCCTGGGAGTCCAAAGTATGAATTAATTATGCTTATAAGTATCCTGATACCCAACTGAACGGGAAAAATAATCAAAAGCAACCTTAAAAGGTCTCTGAGAAAGTAGGCAATGCTGTTAGTAACAGGGAACCAGGAGCAAATTATTGCCAGATTACTAGACTTTGCTTTGATATAGAACATGTGTTTTATAAGACTATTTGGTTAAAGAAACTGCTTGTCTCTAAAATAATGTATTTTTTAAAAAGCAATTTTAAAAGCCATGGAACAGAACCGAAGCAGGTGTTTTCATGCTGCAGAGTTCAGGGGATTTATATTCTAGGTTTAGGGCATTTCATTTATGAACATCAGTAGCCAAATCCTAAATGTTTTACTAGAAGTAAATGCTTCCTTTAAAAATGTTTGCTCCATCAGTAATCCAGATGTGAAAAAGGTATTTTTAAGCAACTTTTAGGCAACACAAGTGGTTTGTATTAATCTTGTTCTCAGTTTCTTTTTTTTTTCCCATCAAGACTTAAGAGTTTTTTTTCTGAGGCTTTCTAACTTCAAGTCTTCTAATTAAAATATATCTTACAAAATATGTAACACATATCATCAGATTTCTATTCACACATATTTAACAAAATCGTACCTCTATGTAGGTTTTACAAGGGTTTCAGCAGCCACCTTTTGTAGCTTTTCTGGTTTCCAATTTATAGCACAGAATTTTCTTTCCAGTTTTCCTTCCCGGCTGTTGAGTCATTGATTTTATTGGTTATCGAGAGGCCGTGTGACTGCATTGAAAACTCGTGTGTTCTTGGTGGTTTGGGTGTCCCCAGAGTCCATACTGAGTGAGAGCTTTATGTGTGAGGGTTTGTTCTCACTTTGGCCGCAGACGGTGAGATGTTGGTATCACGACTGAGATTGATTTGGCCTAAGATTCCTGAGAATCCACATACTCCTGGAGTTCTTTGGAAGTACATTCTAGCTGTCCTTTGAAGTTGCTTTATTTCAGTCTGGTGAAATTACTATTTATTTAGCACAGCTGTTAGCTAACATGGTTCATGAACCAGTGCCTGATGACTGGTGGCATTCAAGAATCCCAAGTAAAAGGACAGTTCCTGAAATTCAAGTTTTTGCCTTGTTAATAGACATACTCTGGCTTGGAACAAGGGAGGAGAAAGATGCCAAACATTGCTAATGATGAAGAAGATTTGAAGAAATCACCAAATTTATGAAATTCTATTTGTTATAAATACAGTGTTATTGAGAAAGGGGCCCATTCTGTGATGTGCTTGAATGGAGAAGGAACCACCAATTATCTTTGAAGTAAACTGATTTCCCTCTTGAAGGATTTTTCTTTTTTCCCTAATCCATCTGCTAATCTGCCATTTTGATATAAGGAACCGTGGAAGAGGCTGCTGACTGGGATCAGTTTACACATGAAAGACTTTCACCAAATGAGACATTTTCATCGTTCTGGTGAGCAGAGTAATAACTTGGCATAATCCTGAGAAACGCTTGGCAGGAGATTCTCCATTGCTTTCTCTAGTTACTGCTTGTCAGAGAGTTATTCAGATTTGGTCTTTTTTGTGGGCTTTGAAAAAAATTTTTTTTTCCATTTAGAACCAGTGGTGTGTGGGGATTTTGTTTGTGGGTGGCTTTATTTTGTTGTTTTTTACCTTGTAGTCGGCTTTCTCAAAAATGAATGCCCTAGTAGTATAGAATTGTTCAGGTTGGAAGGCACTATGTGAAGTCCCTAGCCCAACTTCTCATCATTTTAGCTCAGAAGGTGGTGAATATGCTCAGGTGTGATTTCTCTTTGTAAATCCACAACAACTGTTCCTGGCTTTGGCTTTCCTGCCACCCTCCCTGCGCGCTGGAGCGATGGGCTCATCTGTCTTCCTCCCTTGTAGCTTGTCTATGCTTCCATCTCCAGTGAACATCCTGTTTTGTTGGAGACCAGTCATGACGTCCCTGCTCAGCCAAGTCAGTGTCCTGCTCCATCTTTCCTTTTCCCGAATACCAGGATGGACCGTTGTGCTTGGAGAGGTTAGTCCTGGAGGACCTGCCAGTTGCTTTGAGCTCCTTGGCTCTTCAGAAATACCTGAGATCTTCTCTACCAATTCTCTGAATAAGGAAAATGGTAGTTGCCTAAATACTAGGCCACAACTAGGCTACCATTCCCATCTCCATTTGACTCCCCAGGCTCCTTATTTGGTCTAAGCTTTAGAAAAAATATCAAACTGTCCCCTGAAAACGTTGTGACACATCATGGCATGCACAGACGCAGCAGAGAACAGCTGTTGATGGAGGAGAACGTGTACGACTCACTGCCATAAGGCACCAGATGAGTTCAGCCAGACACATTGCAATCTTGAACTTAGACTAAGTCAGTTAATTTTGACATTGAGATGTATTTCTGAAGAGATAATGTCATAACATTTCTTTTCCAGTGAGTACACCAGAACACATTAAAGTATACATTAAAATTTGCCTAAACTTCATATGGAATGAATACATATATATTAGAAATTTTGATAGGGAACTCAAAACTTTCTGTGAGGTTTAGTTAACAGTTAAAGTGCCAGTAGATGGCACTCAGGAATCTATAATGTTGTTCCACAGGGGGCTTTCTATGTGGGCTTGTGCAGTGCATTGCTGGGCACCAGGCACCGCTGTGCCCATCACTCCCATCACTCCTCACGGGCAGGAACGGGCAACACAGGACACACAGAACAGCAACGGCCTGAGCCAGAGACGTGGTACCACCTGGTGTTCGGGTGTGATTGGGGAGGTTTCTATAGGACTGACTGCAAAGAGAGCTGCCGTGTGGTTTGTAGATTAAAATACTGTGTTGGTGTATGGCCTTTTGTACCGGGCTGTAATAACACTGTCCACTGGCACAGATGACCTCATTTAATCACTTTTCAGTTTTGATTACAGCTACCAGCAGGAGACACGGTGTTGCCAACTGTAATCAAAATGTTCAAAACCCAAAAAAAACCAAGAAACAAAGAACAGCCCAGAGATAATTAAGGCTGAGAAACATTTATTTTCCTGTGAACTTTTGTACTAGTGTGCTGAGGAAAGATGGAGATGATCTGTCTCTAAACTCACTGCCTTGGGTTGTTTGGAGCTGGGGTTAGGTCATCATTTCCATCTTAGTGCAGATTTTTCTCAGTGAATAACACAGATAACAGTTCAATAATTTGTATTGCTGCTTGGAGTTTTCAGTGTTGCAATATAACACTATATACTTCATTGCAATATACTTCATTCTATTTCTGGTCTTGTTTAAAGGAACTTAGGTGCTTTGCAAGCAAAGATTAAAATTTTTCAGTGGCCTCTTTCTCGGTATCCCTGGATTTTTCTCCTGTTAGACACACGTTTGGGACCCAAAAGATAACTCCACTGCCTTGTACAACTCATAGATTTACCTTCCTGGCTCCTACCACCTTGGATTTGTGTTTTAGCATCTTTAGAAACTGTCTGAAATGAAAAGACAGAGTTAAGAAGGGTCTTACCCTGTAGTCTCAGGTAAAGGCCATACATTTATAAACCTCCAAAACTCCACCATTTGCTGCTTTTGGAAGGCCATGTCAGAGCCTTGCTCATTCGTCGGTTAGAAACCTTTTATTAGGAACCCTGAACTTATTCTTGGACTGTTTCTCTGGTTTTACACCATGTTATTTAGTTCAAATAGCTTTTCTCCTTTGTTGGTCTGCACTTTTCTTGGGTATTTTCCAGGTATATCTTCTCAGTAGATGTATTCCCCAAGCTTAAACTCACCATGATCTCACAAGGAAGGTCTCCTTCCTCTGATGATTGAAGATGATGATGATACTCTTTTTCCCTTCCCTCCCCCCATATTGTGCCACTTAGAAATAGTCCAAACCCCTGAATAACAATGTATATTTGCAATCCTTTTATATGCACACAGTTGTTACTTCTGTCCTATGCTATATAAATCTTGAGAAAAACTTACCTGTCTGGATAACTTCTCCTGTATATGTCTACATCTGATTGGGCTGCTTTTTTCCAGAGTCAGTCCAGAAGTAGCTTTTCCATAAATGGATTTTCCTTGAGGTACCTGTCTACAACAGGTCAGGTGAATTGGTCTTTAGAAGTCCCTCTTCTTAGAGTATGGAGGGCTCAGGGCTGTGGAGGTCTTCAGTCAGCAGAAGTGAATCCTGTTGTTGGTGCCTCCGGCTGTGCTGTGCTCTGGGCGGTGCTGGACCAGGAGACCACTCAGCTCCTCAGGCTGGAACACAGTTGTTTGGAGCAAATGGTTAAGCCTTGTTGGGTCTAAAGATGAGAAAATCTTCAGTTCCATAAGCCCAAATGAACTACTGAACTGTAGTGTTAGTCCAGAAAGTACACGGACATTTGAGACTTTCCAACTGTGGTAAAATTATTTATTTTTAACAATTGCAGATAAATCAAGACTGAGAAGGCCCAGGCAGACTAGACCTGAGGATCTGTGCATTTTTTTTAAAAAACCTGTATTAAAATGAAAGGAATTACTATTTTATATTTTTTTTAAATGTAGATGATAATTTGCTTGGTATATTCCGAACCATCAGCTTGGCAGGATCTTCATACACTTTTGTTAGCTAATCAAAGACAGATTGCAGTCAGGAGCCATATCTAAATTTATTAAGAAAATTAATAGACCATTTAAATTTTACTAGAGTTAGGCTAAGACACAATAAGCATTTGCACCAGCAGACACTCATTAGCTGTAACATTGACCTGGTGCCTGCGTGTGTAATGGGCAATTGACATCTAGATTCAAATGAGGCAATAGTGCTAATAATATGAGTTTGAATCGTTAGGAAAAAAAGACTAATATTATACGTGTGTCAGATCTTATTTTTCATATGAATCCCTCTGCATACATTATGGACTGCAAAGTCAAGGTTTGGAGGGTTATGTTTGCCAGATCTGTGGGTTTTGCTTCCTTCTCTGTTCTGTAAATCTCTCTATGCTCTTGCTGTGAGAGTGAATTTTATTTATTAATTTTTTTAATAACATTTTTGGACAGTGATCAGCTTGGTGAGTGCTGAGAAGCTAATTATGCTTTTCCCTAAATGTATCAGTCTTTCTGAGTTAGATTACCATGAAAACAGATCCTTGCAAAATTTCAGCACGTTGGTCATGGGTTTTAGCACAATTAAGGCTTCGTGATAATCTCTGCCTGCCTTATGGTGATATTGTTACATCGAATGAAAATTATTCCCCCCTTCCCTTTTTTTTTGGTGTTATGTGACTTTGTAAAGCCTCCATAGACTCCTGGAAGGATGTGATACCTCCTTGAGGTTAGCTTTCACTTTGAGAGAAGCTACTTCAGCAATCTTTACTAGGAATGTATGTGTGCATTTGGGATTAGTTCACCCGAGAGAACTGTTCAGCGCTTTGAAGAAGATTATATAATGGAAGTTCAATTATTTTTAAACTGTTTTTTCTGTCTTGGAATTGCAAGCATGATCAGCAGTGAATTCTGTATAGGACTGACTTGCAAGATACAGTAATTCTGAATACTGGAAAACAAGATGAGCTGTATTTGAAAACCTGATCATTTGTGTTATTCACAGATGTATGCAATGCTGAATACTCTACTTTATAAATAATTTTAGGAGTGGCACTGATGATTTTTTGTTCTGTGGTCTAAGGACAAGAATAAGGATTAACAGTGTTCTCAGTACAGTCCCTGCATTTTATACATGGCCAAATGAACATGCATTTAAAAAAAGATAAATTCCTCTGCTACTTTAGATTATATAACCAATTACAGATAAGCTGTACAGTGCTGAGTAGTTTTGTGTTGCTAATGTCCAAATACATTTAATTTCCAGCGTATTAGTTTATTGGTCATTGGCACTGGCTTCAACTCTATTTACCTATTAACTCCCCTGCGATGCAGGCAGCAACCAGAAATATTTGGCTTGGGGAAAATGAGCCATTACTTTGAGCATTTTTCTGCTGCCTACGAGCCATGGGTCCTCTGCTGTGATGCTTTTCAGTAGTTGTTTCTTGGTGAAATAGGATTAGGGGAGTGTTTCATTAAGGGCCTTGGAGTTGAGATTCTTCCTGCATCATGCAGTGATGGTGGCAACTGTATGGAACTACTTCCAGAGTTCTCATGTGAAGGGAGGACTGGTCCTGGGGTGAGGTTAATGGATTGGATGGCTTTCATGGTTTGGGGTAGCAGGCTTTGCTCCCCGCCTTCCTGTGGACCTCCTGGGAGTGTTCTTCCTCTGTACTGGTGGCAAGCTCTCCATGTCTCTGAAAGTGCAACCCATGAAGCTGAACTATTTTGGGTTTGGGCCATCTGGCTTCAATATCTCTTCTTTTCTTTGTGGAATCCAGATGAGTTTGGTCCCCTGGTAGATGCTGGACACCAGCAGGAAGCGATATGGCTGACAGGACTGCCCGCAGTTCAGGACAGACATCTCAGAGCAAGCCAGTGTTTATCTGCCAGTTCTAATACAATATTTAGAGTTATATTAGAGCAGCAAAGCAAAACTTAGGTGAGGGATTGTCACTTCTCTCCCTGGTCTACAGCTTCCAAGGTTTCTTATCTTCCTCTGTTGCTGAACACAGTGCTTATACTGGATTCTCTTCACACTCTGTTGCCGATTCCTGTGCTCTGCATTCATGGCTGATGGTTCTTAAAGTTTGTGTCCAGCGACAGCTGGGCATCTGAGCCAGCTCTGTCCCACAGGCCAGCAGCTTTGCTAAGAGTTCAGTCCCCTCAGGCAAAGGAAACCCACAGCCCTGCTGGTTTCTGTCAGCCTCTTCTTTCAGAAAAGACTTCAGTCCCTTCAGTCCCAGAAGGCAAACGCAGATAGTGAGTGAACGGAATCGTTTTCCTTCTATTCCAAAACTATTAGAGATATTTCCACAGCAGCTGGTGGCTGCTTTACAGCTGGTGGGAGAAGTTATAAAAGAAAGGAATGAATGTTGTTCGTTTTTACTTAAGTTTTAGCCTGCTTACCCTGTAGACCTCATTGCTTGTTTTTTTTCCTGTGACGTTCAGGCCAATAAACAGTGATCACAGACACTGACCAACCTTTACGGCTGGTACGAAGCAACAAATCTTTGAAAGCTTCAGTGTTTCATCCTGAGGGGGAGCAATCATTCTTCTCATGTTTTTTCCTTCCTATTGAAGGCTGAAGTAACTTTTCTTCTGTTGCAGACAGAGCTGACATCTCAGGAATTTATAATTCCAGTGATTATTCCCAAACTTGAAAGTTTTGTTCCTATCAGAGAGCCAAAGGCTGGGAGGACAGTGTTTGTGTAGCACCGAAGCGCGTCCTTCCTTTCCTGTTTCCCTCGGGCTTTTGCGGCTGGAGGACGCGTGAAGCTCGGGCAGGCAGAGATCTCTAACCTCACTGAGCAATCACTGCAGTGCTGGAAGGAGCTAACGATGGTTTTCCACCTAAGAGGGTGATGAAAGGAGAGCATTGGAACACCTGAGCATGTATAATTTAAATGTAATAAAATCACAATATGAGTTCTAAGTAGAAAAATTAGCATCGCTAATTATTGCTTGCTGATTACTGCTGTAAGCTTTTCTTCAACTTATTTATATATTTTTTTTTAAAAGTACGTGCTGCTCATGGATTCAGGTGTCAGGATAAATACCTGACTCCACATGTACTCAAATTTCTGCCTGGCACCAACGTCAGATCTTTCCCCATCTGTCAGTTTTACGTTGCACAATTGGATTCCAGGTGGCTGAGAGGGAGAGGCTGGGCAGCAGGTGGGCATCTAAGGGTCCTCATTAGAAAGGGAACCAACCTGATTTTATTTATTAGTCTGTCATGAAAAAAGTACAATATGAAATGACCCAAACCATCATCATTAGCATGTTGTGCAGTTAGGGTGAGAGATTAGAAGACTTACATCACACGTGCTCCTTGTACAGTCGTGCCTTTTCTGTTGAAGACAAAAGTTATAAATAACAGAAGTACAAAAAACTCCGGTGCTGCAGCAGGAAGGGCTCAAGGTTACTAAGCGCATGTGTGACATAAATGCAGTAGAGCTTTTTAATTAGATTCTTTCACCAGAACTCCTGACCTTCTGTGTAGCACATTAATGTATTTTACTAATTATAAATGCAATTAAAAAGTACTGAAATAAAATTAGGCTGATCTATCTAATTTACATTAAGCACTTTCAAATTATGCAGATTTTCAAAGTCTCTTTCTTTCTTTCTTTGCTTCCCCCCCCCCCCCCCCAGTTTGTGTTTCAGGAAAAAAATGTCTGCATTAAAACAGCTGGAGAACAACCTTGTAGCAAAACAAATTTCTTTTCTGTGATTATTCACAGTGTGTGAGTTAATTTTCCAGGCAGTAATATGCTTTAGCTATCATTAGGGTAGTGACTCATGCAAAAGAACCCATATGTGCATCGGGTGCAGTGGTGCTCAGTGCACTGGGTGGGGACATCTCCCTCTTCTCCTGTGGGAACGGGGTTCAGACTGGGAAAGAAATACTGATATGATGGTCAAAACCAACAGGGATTTATAAACAATAAAGAAACGGCAAAAGCAGTGTGTGAATGATACGGGCAAAACATCTGGTGTGCTCAGTCATTGAAACAGGCTGACTCTTATCTCTGCCATCCACACTATTTGGGTAATACTTGCCCGGTATTGTAGAGTTTTAGACATGAAAATAGAAAAAGAACAACATTTTGTGGTTATTTTTGTCAAGCATTTAAATGATGGTAGGCACTGCACTGAGAACATGAGACGACAATCCCTACCCTGGAGAAGTTCTGATCTCATTTTAGATGGGCTGCAGAAACAGAGAGGAACACGAAGTGCTGAGCACAGATAGAGAGAACCAATCTTAAAGGAGGGAAATTTGCAGAGCTACTCAGGCATTTTAGTCCGTGTTGTTTATCCTTAAACCCTTCCTGTAATAAAGGATTAATTTCTAATACATGTGCGTTTTAATGAAAATTCTCACGTTTTTCGCTAAAAAAAAAAGGAAGCAAAAGTGCCTCAGGTTTTTTACCCTATTTTCTCCCTCCCTTGAAGAAGTAATGTAGAAAAGTAGTGGAGAGGAAGAAAACACAAAATATAAATACATCAGAGTAAATGAGCACATTCAGTGTTCATTTCATACCAAATGTTGTGTTAAGACCGTGCTATTGTTCTGTTGGGTTTTTGTGTGTGTTTATTGAGTTTGGGTCTTGCACACCCAACATGAAAGTAGAAAAGTGAGACCAACAGGATGAGGCTGAATAAGGCCAAGTGCTGGGTCCTGCACTTGGGTCACACCAACCCCAGGCAGTGCTACAGGCTGGGGGCAGAGTGGCTGGAGCTGCCTGGCAGAAAAGGACCTGGGGGTGTTGGTCGACTGTCGGCTGAACATGAGCCAGCAGTGTGCCCAGGTGGCCAGGAAGGCCACCAGCATCCTGGCCTGTGTCAGGAACAGTGAGGTAGGACTCGAGAGGTCATCATCTCCCTGTACTCGGCACTGGTGAGACCCCACCTTGAGTACTGTGTCCAGTTTTGGGCCCCCTACCACAAAAAAAGACATTGAGGGGCTGGAGCGGGTCCAAAGAAGGGCAACGAAGCTGGTGAGGGGTCTGGAGAGTAAGTCTTATGAGGAGAGGCTGAGGGGGCTGGGGGTGTTTAGTCTGAGGAAGAGGAGGCTGAGGGCAGACCTTCTCATGCTCTATAACTACCTGAAGGGGGGCTGCAGAGACACAGGGGTCGGTCTCTTCTCCCAAGTCACAGGAGATAGGCCAAGGGGAAACGGCCTCAAGTTGCACCAGGGGAGGTTTAGGTTGGATCTTAGGAAACATTTCTTCACGGAGAGGGTTATTGGGCATTGGAATGGGCTGCCCAGGGAAGTGGCTGAGGCACCATCCCTGGTGCCCTGGAGGTGTTCAAGAGACAGGTAGATGTAGTCCTTAGGAATATGGTTTAGTGATTTTTGTCAGGGTTAGGTTAATGGTTGGACTAGATGATCTTTAAGGTCCCTTCCAACCTAGACAATTCTATGATTCTATGAATAATGCTTTGCTCATCATTGGTGCTTATTTTTTAAGGTGATACCACTGGAAACACTGTGATAGTACCTTCTTGGACATTGTCTGATAGATCTACAAAAGACTGAGAATTTAAAGGAATAGGAAGGCATGTAAATGGATTTGCTTATAAAATTTGATATTGTAAGAATTCTCCCCTTCTCTCCCTTCACCCTCTCCCTTTCCCCTGCTCTCTTGTACCAAAGTGCATCTTCTTGTCTCTGTGTCCATGAGAGGACCATGGATGATTTCCATGAAGGATTTCAGTCACTTAAACCTCTAGGCTTCTCCCCTTGATAAACTAACACATGTAGCTCATTAACTCAATATCTAATAGCTATTTTGCAGTTAAGTAAATAGCTTATGATGGGAGAATCGCATGGTTCCTATAGGCATTATAAATCTAGTTATTACCTAAAAAAAAATCCACTGGTTTCAAATATTAGAGCAGAACAGTGTTTTGGTGTCCTTTTGGCTCAGAAGTATATATGTAAGCAGGATTCCTGGAGGTTTTTGTAAATTCTTGCACAGTGTTTAGGATTGTGTGAAAGGACCCGAAATACTTGAAATGTTTAGTTTTAAGTTTTTTAGTCCCCCAAACACAACTCTCTGTGTTTAGTAAAATGTTTAGGTACTGCCACTTACTGCAATTAAAAAATATAAACTTTGGAAATGTGTATGTTCCCATTAAAAATATGTCTTGTTATATGATCAATATCTAAGTGAAAGCTTTTCTCTGAAAAAAAAAAGGAAAATCTATAAAACATAGTGCAGACTGCTGTCAGAAGCAATTGTTTGGTAGAAAAGATCCAGCAATGAATTATGGATAAAGTTTACTTATGGCTCATAAGTAAATGTTTAAAATTTTAAAATTTATTTTAACATCTAGTTGTGCATATTTCAGAGCCTGGCTATTTTAATCGCAGCATTTGATATAGGGGAGATCTATTTTTCTATCAGGAGCGAATCTAAGGTGGAACTGCAGACTGAATGTAGCAGCCTTGGTGGGAGACCCCCAGTGCATCCCACCTCTGCGGGCAAAATCCAGGGGTGCCCACCAGCACTGTGAATTGTGGAGTTAAATCCTACCAAAGAGCTGTGGTTTCTACTGATGTGTTCTGTTGGTATGACATGGATTTAGACACAGGGTTCAGTCCTTTGCTGAACAGAAACCTTTCGAATTGTGAAATTCACGCAGAAATAGATCAATCAGATTTTAATATTAGGTGAAAAAAGATTTAGAATCTCTATTTGAGAGAGTGCCTGAAAAAACACGGTAAGAATAGAATATTTAAAAACTGCCCCCCTTTAACAAGGTTTTGGTTAGATATAACCATTCTTGTTCTTTGTAAGAATTTTTGTCAGATTTTGTCCTATGGCACGGTCCAAAAAATAGTTTGCTTTTTTTTTTTTTAGCCCCATGAGAGTGTTTGCAAAAGAGTATTTGTAACATCTAAGTTTATACAACTTGGAGATCCTGCCTGTCTGCCAGAAACACGGGCCAGTGCTCAAGTAGGATGGGCAGGAGTGAGATGTGCCAAACTGTCTGCTGCACTGACTAACAGTACAGACATTGATCCTATCGGAGAGGCCGCTGAATTAGCCAACAAGGAGAAAAACTGATGAGATTTAAATAATTAAATGAAGTCTATTTAAGAGCAAATTAATCTGTTTTCTATTGGAAATGTCATGTGCAAAAGCTTCTAAGGCACTCGGCAAAACAGTGAGTTAGACTTTAGGGGCTCTGCAGTGAAATATGACAGGCAAAGTGCTCTTGGTAATAACTCACACGCGGCCTCGATAATAGAATCTTTTACTGAGAGAACAAGAGGGTGGGCTGAGACACTGGGGTTATCCTTCTCACTGTCTCAAAACAGGGATATGTGATCATTAACTCCTGCTTGGTGGAAAGGCAGAGAGGAGTTTGGTAGTTTGTCTGGGAGACAACTCTGCAGTAAGAGCTGCACTGGAGAATGACTTACACTTTGCAGGATTTTGAACCCCTGGGATCTGGTATCAGCTGGTATAAATTGACACCACTCGATTCATTTCAATTAAGACACACCGATTTACACAAACTGAAGATATGGCCCATTATTTCTTCGTGCCTGCTCTAGCAGTGAATCCAAGCCTGTGATTAAGAATACAAGAACACTCATTAGAGTTAATTCCATGCGCTTAAAGCCACGAGCTTAAAGTTAAGCAGGTATTTAAAGGCCTTGTGGTATCGGCATCAGAATGCGGAGCTGCCCGGTGCCAGCTGAGATGTTGTCATGGCAATTGCTTTGGAAGGACTCTTGATTTGGAGTGAGCAACTTTCCTGGTCAGCGTAGGGCCAGCTGGATCAACCTGTTGGTTACAGTATTCTCTTCTGCCTCCAAATACCTCATAACTCGTGTCATGGTTGTGTGGCACCTTGGCTGACCTGAGCTCCCCGGAGCTGTAGTGCTGGGCGAGCAGGAGCCAAACGGGCTCCTATGGGATGCCCCTAAGAGCTGCAGCCACGCTTCCGACAGCAACCAACAGTTGTAGCCTAACATGAGCTCTATAGTGCTTTTCCTACTTGTTAGATATGGAGCTTGCAAACAAAACAAATGACCAATTAGTTTTGATCATTGACTAATTTGACTAATCTCTCCACACATGTCATTTTACAAGCACTTCATCTAATACATGAAATTCACATTATCTTTCATGAGCTATACCTTGCTGCATTCTAACCTGCCCGTACGTTCCCCAGCTTAGGATAAAGACAGGGTGTTTGTCTTTGGGGAAGTGTGAAAAAATGCCTCCAGCCCTTCTTTGCTCACTAACCTGAGTGGCGTTCACTCTCGTGATTCTCTGACTAAGCCTCTCGTTGCCAGACACATACACTTAGCAGGTGTTTTCATCATGACATTAATAATAAGAATTGACAAGTTCTAAATGAGGAATCCCTTGTTGTGCCTGGTAGTGCTGATGGATATTTGGGGAAATTGACAGCTTCTGAAAAATGTTTTTGCCATGACCAGCACTTCTCTGACAGATTTTTAATGGCTCTCATAGAACTCTCACTAACTTGAACACTTTTGCAGATGAAGTGGAAAGTGGTGAAATGTGCTGCTTTAACACCTTTGAAAGTTACTGAAGAAACGTGGAACAACTCTGAATTTTGCTTCTAAATCACGATCCTTTGTTTTGTTCTTTGAAAATATTTTTTCCTCCATCAAACCCAAAAGATGGGAATGGATTAGCCAGGGAGGCAAGCGTTTGTTTTGATACAGCAGGGCTGGGCTACGTAACCCCCATTAACCTTAGAGGGAACCATAAAGCTCAGTCTGCTCATTTAGATGGAAATATCCCCCTGCTCATCAGGGATCAATTGCACTGTGTGTTACCTGCCTTCAGTGGCTCATTCCATATGGGAGTCGCTGCTGTGACCTTGGAAGCCTTGGACTACGAGAAAGGGAGGACAAATAGAATGGGGCTATGTGAAAAGCAAGCAAATAAAAATATAAGGTAAAAAAAACAAAAAAAGGAGAGAAAGAGTTAAAAAGGCTGGTACATAACTCATGTTAGAAGTTGATATGAAATGTAACTGCAATTAAATCACAAGTCTCCTTTGCAGTTCAATGTGATGCTGCAGAAAAATCAATACCAAGATAACAGGATATAGAATTCAGGTTCTTCTGAGAATTCTTAAATTTAAAATAGTTTTACAGGAAGAATGTGTTAACTTTTTTTTTTAAGCTTTCCTATAAAGGACAGAGCAAGATAGTGATTTTTATATAGTTCTAGTTTTAGGTTTCCTCCCTGCCCCCAAGTGAAATATTGCATACATAAGCGTGAGCTACTACGGGTGGTGTTATCAAAAGAGCCTAAATGGAATAGATGCTCCTCTCTTTTTGAAAGTCAATTAAGCTTATGTGCCTAAATCCAGTGTTTATATTTGAATCCCAGTCGATAGCTTTATTGAAAGAAATCTCCAGTTGCTTTTTTAAGTGATAGGATTGTGATTAAGTATAGTACAAGCTCACTTCTGAGCTGACATCTCTTATCTCTCGCTGATGAAAATAACAGGCATCTTCTGCCCCAAGAAAGAAGAAAAGGGGATCAGCGAGGAAACAGCAAAGCCTGCATTATGGAAGGAACATATTTGTTGTGGAAAATTGTTAAAGATTATATTTATGATTTGAGGCTGCCCAGTGCAGATAACAAACGAGATGTAAGTTAAACTTGAAATAAATGTTGTGCTGCCATAGGCATGATTTCCAATATTACAATCTGCTTCATTAATAGTAAAATAAGACCTGTCCTCAGTACAGCAATCTTGAAGCTAACACAGGAGAAGCAGTACTGGCTTCCAAACGTCTCTCACAGACAGAAAATTACATTAGAACTACAGATAGAATTTGGGAAAATTGTTTCCAGTACCTTATTTTTCATGCCTGGGAATAATCGTTTTTATTCAGCTCATCATTTTTTCTCATCTTAAGACTCGGAGTGGTGAGCATGCAGTAGTACCACTCGGGAGACAGTTTTCTCTCCTACTTCTGCAAAAGAGAGTTCTTTCAGAATTCCATCAAAACTAGTACTAAAGTGTAGTGTATGAGGATTACATGAAGAAGAGTGAAGTTGTCCTGATCTCTAAATTAAAGGTAACAGTGGCATTCAAGAGAAAAATGGAACTCCACGATATTAGCCAAATTGTCTCTTTCCAGCTCAATTGAAGTTCATGGTAAAAAGGCAAAAAACCCCTTCACAAAAGAGAAGACATCCATGTATTTTTCAACTAGGGTTTTTTTGTTGTTGTTGTTGGTTTGTTTTTTGAGGTTTACGAGATGACAGGCATTACAATGCATGACTGTCTGGATACATTTTTCAATTATATGAACATCGAGTTGGGAAGAATGTAAATTGCTTGGTTTGGCCAAAGGTGGACCATCCCCAATCTCTTAAACAAATCTTGAAAATAAGAATTCTTCAAAAGGTGCTTATTCCTTAGAAGATCCCTGTCTGGTGTATCCCCACGGAAACTGTCTTACCAAGAAGCTGTTTGCCTCCTGTAGATTCTGTAAGTGCTGTTGCAATATTGTAAAGCCACAAGCCTCAGCACTGAAATTTCCAGTTCTATATTCTAACAAGAAGACTTAATTGGAGTTGTGTCCTGTAGGTTACAGTGATATCTCGTAGTCCTTTGGTGGGAGATTATATCATTTTTCATCCAGTTTCTATCACTTCATTTATCCCAGTCTTTTCCTCCTCTCTCTGCAGACACAGATCAGTGAAAAGCATATGGAAGACCTTGACATCAGTCCAGTTTATCAAGCTGCCACCCAGTCCTGCCTTGGGGTGGCTTCTCCTGAATCAATTTCTCCTTACAGTTATGTAAACAGGTCTTTCAGGCTGGCCTCACTGCAAACAAACAGCTTATTTATGCAAGACAGAGGGTGACCTTCTTGAACATCTGTATCTAGGGGTTACACATCTCATTGACAGCAAGTCACTCGAGAGAAAGTCCTCAGGACAGGGGTCAAGAAGCAGTGTCTGCTGAAGGAATTGGGTTTAGACAGCAAGGTAAACATCATCTCTTTGAGCAGATTTAAAAGAGAAGGGCATCAGCGCTGTAGAGCTTGGGTTGCTGATACAGTTACTATTGCAGGGGCCAAACTATCATGAAGGAGTTACCAGTATTTGTGTTTCTCCAATTTAAAGTAGTGAATCTTTTATGTGAGCTCTGAAGGCTGGTTATTCTAGTTTGAAAAAGCAGCAGAAGTACCAGTTGCTGGTGTGTAATCAAATCTGAATTCCTAAATTTCCACTTCAGCAGTGATATCTTGGGATCTTATTTGGAAGCAGTGATTTTTAGTTCTAACAACTCCTCTTGTGGATGTTCATTTGGATTTTATTTTACTGAGAAATTGGAATACAGCAATATGTGAAGAAAGACATTTTCAGATACTTCTGGTTGTTTCCCTTCAGAATATTTTCTAGCGCTGTCTTTATCGTGGCCGTTTTGTGCTTTTCTTCCAGTTATAAATAACTGCTGAAGACTGATGTGTTTACTTTGTTTAACCATGGCCGTGATGGGTCGAGGACACATTAAATCATCCTCAGGCTCTTATTTGCAGCCAATTCTGAAATAACCAGAGTAGTGACATAAAATTACTTCATACTGCAGAGATTTTTATATTGGCTTAAGTCTCTGAAGTCTCCAGTGCTTTACAACAAGACACTTTAATGGCAAAACAGTGACAGCAAAGATGAAAGTCCACGTGGAATTGTCTAGCAGACAACTCAAGGTTTGTGTAAGGTGCTAAGATAAAAAAAGGAGGTTATTTTCTTCTGGGGTTTTCCATGATGAGTTTACAGATTTAGCTATTATTTGTTTACATTTAAAGTGTCTTCATGTATTAGAAATAGTGAATAAGAGTGACACTCTTATTTTGCTGAGATTAAAAGGGGAGAATGTTCTTTTCTGACAATTTCCACAAGTACAGTCTTTGCGTGTGCGCATTTGTGCTGCTTCTCTGAAAACACCATTTGCAGTTGCTGCTGTTAGTTTAATAATTTGATCCCTTTTTTGTTTTGGGATGACCTGCAAGTAAACTTCACTGTTTATAATTGTCTATCGACATCAAATGCAAGAGTGACTTTGAAAATCAAACTTGTGTTATTACATAGTACACACGAAATGAACACATCTCCTTTACACTGTCAGTTGCACATCAGCCCAATATTTGCAATGTGCCTCCTTCTATTAATATATCGGTGAGATTGTATCACTGATTTATTGTATGTAATTAGCAATGACTTAGTAATTTGTGTCTGGCAATTATATCACTATTTATTTGTGTTAGAAAATGAACTGCAATCAAACGACGTTCCAATATTGCTCGGTGCTCACTCTGAAGTAACTCACACAAATCAACCTGAAATTCTCTCCTCGCTTCTTTCTCAGATGTCTGAGAAACAAGAGGAGCTTTCTCCTGTGGGTTACAAAGTCTGGGCTCAATTATCTCATGTTTGGGAGTGAACTGCAGAGTTCAGGACCATTTAGGGCAATCGCTCAGTCTCCAGGCAATAGCACAGTATTTCTAGGGCAGGAATCCTCCCCCGAGGCCTGAGTGCATCGCGGCAGCTGGAGTCATTCATACACAAGTCTGGAAAGAGGGAAAGATGCTGTGTTGAAGTTCTTTTTGTTTGTGTCTAAATAATTCATTGAAATTGTCTTTCTTACAGTGGCTTCAGTCTGTTTCAAGGGAAGTAATTAAAAGTACACAGATCTTATTTATTAATGCTAGTGGGAATAGGACATATTGCAGCTGGAACAATTTGAAGTTACCCAGAAGAAAATTAGGGCTATGGACTGATGGGAGGGAAATTGAAAACAAATATAGTTTTGAAAGGGATCTGAAGGCATCAGTGACTATAAGCATCTACTTCCCTGTAAAGGTAGATAATAATTCATTTTTATAATTCTGCTGATCAGCTGTAGGCTTTTGTTACCCAATAGTTGGAGGAAACACAAATAAATATTTGGAGTCAAGTTGCTATTAAGTATAATTTCTTGGTTCCTCTTCTCAGTCATGGATATATCCAGTACCCAACAAAGCTGTAAAGCTGAACACTAAACACTTCAGCAAAATTGTGGTTTGTAGTACTCTGTCAGGAAGGAAGAAGCACAGGAGGTTGTATTAGTTGGGAAGCAGAAGCAGAACAGTCAGCGCTGGAGTCAGTGCAGTCTTGGTGGAAAAGTTCCCCTCTGTCTTGTGGGGGGAGAGAAGCACCCAAGGGGGAGGGGGGCTGGGCAGTGGGCAGCACACTCTGCACTCCCCTTCCCTCTAACTTAAGGAACAGACTATAAATAATTGGAGATGTCAAATAGGAAGAACCTCAAGTTTTAAACATTAGGATTTGGTTAAAAAATGCATCAGTACAAATACATCAGCAAATGGTGGTAGTTTATCAGTTATAAGATTAAGGAGTAGTTTTATTTGCATGTCTTGATGCTTTAAAAAAATATTTAATATGCATGAATCCTAGATTAAAACACACAAAGAGAAAGAGTATGTAAGTACTGACAATGATTCCCTACAGGGGTGTGATACATTATTATATTTTTTTCCGTAGTCTTTTTTTTGCTGAGAGTACAAGGTTTAGGCATGAAAAATCATTGTCTCTGCTCTAGAAAGAACAGGCTTTTGTAATGTCTCACAGTAAAATTCTTTGTGGTTACTATTATGATACTTACATTTGTAAAACTACCTACCAACCTGAGCTAATATTAATACTTAGGCACAAATGTAACTGTTACCTATGCAACTTACTGTTTTGTAAGTTCTGGTGGGGCTGTTGGATAAGAGGAAGGAGGATTTGGGTATTTATTTGCAGGATTTGAGTTATAGTTAATATTAAGAATCTGTTTAAAAGTTTTTGATTGATTGCTTTGGATGGTTTCCCACTTAAACACAGCTAGCATATAATGCATATCTAACATACTCTTGTTTAAAACCAGAACTAAAAACATTTGCAGTTGCTACAGAAGCAATTGCAAAGAAGCTTTCTTGGGAGTTTTGGATCATGTGAATTGCCTTGATTTGCCTATTAGGGTTTGTCTTGATTTTGAAAGATGATTCAGAAAAAACCATGCTCTTTATTTATTGGCAGGTTGGAATTTCAGTTCAGTGTCTTGTACCAAAAATACTCATAAACCTACTATAAGCTTTAAATAAGTGAAGAAGGTAAAAGTTATACTTGTTTTGATGATGGATAGAGGGTATTTTACGAGTAGTCTGCAAATTATTTGCATAATATTTTAAATGCATTTTGGTGAGATAAGGTGCTTAGTATTTTTGAGGAATAAGGAAACGGTGAGTGTTGTCTACAGAGAAATGGCCAGTGCAAATGAAAAGCATCCTTCTCCTTATGGAAACCCTGTCTGGTTTTGATAGGAGAGCAGGTTTCTCTCCGTGCTACCAACCCTGCCTTCCTGCAGAAACTAAAGCACAGAATATTCACACAGGATGCAAGTTACTGAAAAGGTGAGAGGGTGACCCTTGTTATGACCGAGGGACAGAAATTTCAGAAATGCAAGTATTATTTTGGATTAAAGTAGCACAAAAAAATGCAAAAAAAAGGGTATAAAATCTGGATAAAATTAAAAATTCTTCAGAAAGTATAGAAGAGGTGGTCCCTTCAGCTAATATCAGAATCTCAAAGTTCTATAACTTAGGAGAATTTATCTCCAGACACAGTAATGTATTTATCAGAAACAATGTGTATTCACAAACTTTTAAAAGAGGCTCCTATTACAACATCTTATCAAATCTTATTAAAAACTGATTGTTTTTAATGCTGTTCATAATAACACATTTTATAGTCATATACTCTAGGGAGACATAAGTAAAATTTTAAAAGAAAGCAGAAATGACGGGTCTGCTGATTCTGAAGAAACAAGCTTTCCATATTTTATCTGACAGGTATTTTGGAAAAAAAAATGTTCTTTTTTTCACAAATTGATCTTTGGAATATTTTAATGCCTTAGCTGTCTAGACCAGAAATTAAAAATATTCACAAATTGATAGACCAAAAAAGAAGAGAAATTGAAAAGACTCGCTCTGATTATATTTCTAAAGCATAATGAGATGATAACAAGTGTTGATATCAGAAAAATCTAGAAAAGTGACACAAGAATGTCTTGAAATTCTCCATCCTTTTCTTTTTTGTTGGTTTGTGAAGGTTTTGGAAGATAGGAGAGCATCTGATATGGCATTAGGGTTGTCTCTGTCTTCCTAGCAATTTCAGTACTTCCAGAAGGGCTTGGCACACAAATCTAATCTTATTAGTAGATCTGATCAAAAAATAACAGTATGGCTTATTTAACTTCTAAAACCTCATCAATAATGAAGTTTTGCTCCTTCCCCAGTGTTTGTTGTCTGGGCCCTTACAATAACTCCAGTTCAGCAGTGTGCCAGCAAGTATTTTGATTGTTTTTAAACTAGTTAGAAAGAATCATTATGAATAGTAGAAAAGGTACATCCTTTTGTATTAAAACTCGAATCTTTTCTCTCTGATCTCATAATTTCCTTTTATTTCTCTTGTTCTAGATTTCAGCTCAAAAGTATGTGAATGTAGTAAGACTGAAAACCAAATGCAACCAATCTGATGGTACATGTCAGTAAAGAAACAGCCTTTTAATGAAGTCCCACAGTGAGGGTCAGCACAAGGCACAAATGCACAGCTGCAGCTGGGCAGGTAAACGTGGTAACTCAGGGTCTGTACTTTAATACAAGCAGAGGAAGAATAGAAGGCTTTAAAAATAGGGGGGGTTCTGTTCTTGGCGCTTGCCTTCTGCTTTTTGAACCTTTAGGCTCAAATTTGGAAGGTTTTATGTTGTTAAGCTTGGTTACTCCTCAGATTTATCCATTCAACCCCAAATCCTGAGACCTTTTCCTCTAGAGAAGCATTCCTGTCCTTCGCTATCTTCCTAAGAGGGTGGTGTCTATCTCAATTCCTGTTTGCCTTGTGCAGGACCTTCAAGTGGATATTTCTCAATCTGACTGAATTTTACATGTTTATATGTAGTACTCCCTAGCAGAAACCCCTTCCATTATAACACCAGTTATAAGGTGTACTTCCCCCTTTTTTGTTGTAAAGGTGAGGAAAAATTTGTGTGTGGGTGGAGGAGATGGAGAAGGAGCTGCTGTTTATTGATTTCTGTTCGTAAATTCACAATAATCATTTTTGTTTCATGAGACCCAGGACAAGATCAGTGTGTGAGATGGGATTCTCCAGAGCCTGCCTTCTCCACAATAGCATAGATGTCCAAATAGGAACTAATTTTCTTTCAAATAGCCTTAATTCCCACTCTGTGTTTGCATGCCCTTCAGGGAGAGGACAACTACAAAGCTAAAGAAATAAAAGCTTAGCTTTTACAGAATCTGAGGTGTCAGGGGGATAGGGGAAGGCAGACACATGTTGTATTAATAATAATGAGAATGAGAAGAGACAGTATGACTCTAACAACATTCAGCAATTTTGCAAATGTAACATCATAAAGCTTTACAATTGCACCAGATATAATTTCCTATAAATTCTTTATATTCAGAGCTGGACAGAGCATAAAATATTCATCTTACTGAAAGTTTCAAAATTTTTGATAATAATTCTCCTAGAAAATACAGAGTATTTTCATAAAAAAATAAAATTTTTTTGCTTTGGTGAAACATTCTTTATAAGTCATAAGAGCATTTTAACATAGCTCTGTAGAACTTGGGTGACGTGCAGCCCCATACTATGGGCTGAATAACTGCAATACCCCTCCTTGCAGCCTGTTTCTGAAATCTTAGAGAAAAAAAATTCAACATGAAGTTATTCAGAAGAGCAGAACTCTGACTGGCAACTAATACCAGATCCTGTATTTTGTAATTTGGTTATTGTGATTTATTATGCCTTTGGATGTTTCCAGTGCTTTTCTCTGTGCATTTTTTTAAGTTAAGTAAATTCAATAAATGTACCATCACATGACAATAAGAGAACTGATACAGAAAATAATTCATGGTGTAGTATTGATGAATGCTTGGTGCGGTAATAGCAATATGTCATCAATCACCTGTGTTCATGTTTGATGGCATCATATAAACTAATTCAGAATGAATGTCCTTTGCTTTAACCTTGGTTGTATTTGCAACTTACTCTAGAGGAAAGTAATAATCCTTCATTAACTGGTAGGTGTGAAACATTCTCTGTCAAGAGGGTAGAGGAGGAGGCAAATTAAAATTGGTTTTGGAATGTGTCCTGTGTCAGAAATGTTCTCTGCAGTCTCATAAACTGCATCAATTATTATTATACATTTCAAAGGGTGTGTAAGAGAACGAATCTTTGCATTTTTCAGGTTTGCTCTTTTTCTCTTTGTTGCTTTTCTATATATATATTCAAATGTACATGTAAAAAAATTCAAGGACACACCAAATCTTTGATCTTGCTACAGCTTTAATTCCTAAGAGCCTATATAAGACTGTGCTTTACATTATGCATTAAGGTACTTGTAATTAGGAGCTTGTGGTAATGACCCATTCTCAGATTGTGCTGTTCCTTGTTTTCCATTAACTGCATTGAGAGTTTATTTGCTGAGAATTGAGTTTAATTTGATTAGCAGGAATTGTGAGACATTTGCAACACAAGGTATATTAGCATAGCACTTTGTTTGTAATGAGAGCCGAAAAGCATTTAGGGGAATAGCTAATTATTGGAGACATTCCTTCTTTTAATAAGGAAGGTCTAGTTAAATGTTAGTACTCTGCTCTCAAAATCCTTTAAGCTTTAACCACTGGCTAAAAGAAAAATAAAAGGGATTGCAAAAGTTCAGTAGATGTTCTCTGAAAGTCACCATTGAGTGAAATACAACAAGTTACTAAAGAAAAAATTCATTTAATCTGAAAATTTGTCAGCATCAGTAGCTTTATTCCCATATTTTTCAGTCTATCAAGCTGATAGTAGTAGACATTCACTACAGAATAAAGATATTCACTATGCTAAGAAAGGACCCACCACCTCCTCTTTCTTCCCAGCCCCTGCCCAAATAATAGGGTGATGCGTTCGGTAGCAAAAAAGTGCTGTCTCCTGTCCTGACTGGAAGCTTTTGTAAGGTCCATCCCACAGTCCTGGGAAGACACCGCTACTTCTGTTAATTTGCTCTGAAGGTTTTTCATTGCTTTTAACTACCTTAGCAATTTTTGTCTTCAGCCTGTTGAGTAACTTTCTGTCCAAGTGGCTGTTGTGCCTGGTAGGTGGGGGTGGTGTCCCCGGGTTAACCATTAGGCCTCCAAGGCTGGACCTGTTCAGAGAAGGCAATGAAGGTGCTGTTGCCTCTGACAGGGCAGTTCCTCTCTGTGAGTTCCTTGGGTTATTAAGAACCTGTCTGAAAGTCTGGTTGAAACAAAGACCAGGTTCCAGGTCAGTAAAAGGTATTGTAATATTGGAGAAAATGTAAACAAGCTTTATAAAGTTTAAGCCAAATAAAATCACATTGATAAAGTAAAATCAAATACACAGGCTCCATAAGGAAGATACTGGTAATTTGGTCATGGAGAAAAGTGCTTTATTCTTAATAAAATATTCTCTGTCCTAAGAAGGGGTACTCATCTCTTCTGGAAATAGTTTTCACTAGTCGACCCTTAATTCTTCTGCTGCTTCTGTCATTTGCATAAGCTGGCAATCAGGAGCTAACTATGTTCCTTAAATAGGGTTGCTTATCTTCCTGGAAGTGTTCCAAGGTAAAGTAGCCACTTTGTTAAATTCACAGTGGCTTTTCTACTTCATGTTCTCTTTGCTTCCTCCAAACCAAACATTCTTATCAGTTGTACTCTCTGGTTTTTATTCCTTTATGCTTTCCTTTATGCTCAACCTAATTCATTTTGGCTTTAACAAATGACCATGTATTTGTCAAATAGAAATGCAATTGAAATGACAGTGAACTTTAACCCAATTTTTACATATACAATTGAAATCCCTAGAAGATTTTGGAATAGATGATAGGAGTTTAACTGCTATCGGCTGCTGCATGGGGCTGAAAATCAAAACCACAACATTATCTGCTTTACCCAGAATCCTGTTTCGTTTCTGCTCAAAATAAATTCATGTTCTGATAGCTGATGTTCAATTACTAAGTTGGGTACTTAAATTATGGTTGAATTATATTATTAACATATTTTTATTAGTAATGTATTAGTTATGCTTACTAAATTTTCATAATAATAACTCGATCTGGATTTCTTTATTTGGAATTTTACTGTTGTAGTAACATTATATTATTAATTTTATTTATGCTACCACTAGAACCTTATTCTTTCTCTTTCTTTAACACTAGTTACTTTGCTACAGCCTGGTGTGGGTTTTTTGGTAATTTTAAAATTTTTGTCTTTTGCTTAATTCTTCTGGTTTGCCTGGAGAGAAATTGCAGTTACAGTTAGACAAATATGGAAAACATGCTTCTCTCCATCTTCTAACGTTAGAATTTGCTTGAAGTTTTGAACAAATTTGATCAGAGTTCATTTGCACCTGCTTTGTGTTTGCTTTTCTGGAATACTCTAGCAGATGAGTTTGCTGCTATTCAGGGAGTATGCTGGCAGCAAGAGTTCAACAAATATTTCACAATATTTGCAGGAAGATAATTTTAACTTTGATTATCCATATAGGGCTAAGAAGAACACTTATTTTATGGTGAGGCAGAGTCATATATTTGGTTTGTATATTTAACTGAGACTCCTCACAAACAAACTTTAACTCAGCTGAAGAATTAATTACAAAACGAGTTGAGACATTTGTTTCAGTAACTAACTCAATTAGGAAGATTGCAATGTTTCTCGACATCTTGCTGCCTCTTTTCTCTGCAGCATCCACTGAACAGAACATGCATTGCACCTTCATGAAGTAAATTAAACACATTAACCCAACAGCTGAAAGTACAACACTCTTATGCCTTGATTGCTATTTGCAATAATGTATTTGCACAGTGTATCCATAGGCTGTGGCCCATATAGGTGAGCATCTTCTTGATAAACCAAATATAAACAAAACAGGGTGATAAGCATATTAGGAGAATTTGGACTGTGGGAATCCTTCTCTCTCTTTTTCTCTACAGTGAACTTTATATTTACCAACTGCTCTACTAGACTTCACTCAGGAACAGGAGAGAAGGGAAATGGAAGTCACAAAAACTATTTCCTCGGTGTGAGTGCTTTTTGCAGAGCACAGCTGCAGTCCTTTCAAGGCCCCATCTCACTTCTCTGCACTTTCTGGCCCACTGAGGGGGATTTCGTGCAGCAGCCCCTTTAGACATGGTGGACGTGTTCCCTTTGGGCACTGGGAAGGTACGGGAACATCCTGTGAGGTAGAAAATCAGCACGTAACACCCAGCAAGGGAGTAGAATTAATGTCGCTCCTCTTTAGCCATTACTGCAATTCCCTTTTTAGCTCCACGTAATGTTCTCTCAGTGCTAGTAAACTGCAGTCCTTCCCAAGTAGTAAGGGAAAAAATATGTAGACCCCAATGGCATCTGGCTTACAAGAGTAATTTGTCCTTCTAGAGTTTTGGGCTTTTCTCTCCCTCATCGGTGGGATGTTGGAAACCAAAGTGCAGGAGCTTGTCTTTGTTTCTCTCAGTTCTTGCTTCCTACCTGCTGAACAACTCTTGGTGTGTTAAGCACTGTGGTTTCCCTTCATTATTATTTGTTATCTCCAGTTTCTAAGGTTTTCTTGAGAGTTGATATTTTCAGTGTTTTCAGTTTGTTTTTTCAGTCTTCCAGTTGTTGATGCTACCACCATTCACACTGAAATCAACATAAGTTTTCTTTTTTTTCCCAAAGTGTTTACAGACAACTTCAAATGTAGCACAGCAGGGTTCTAGTCTTAACTGAAATTAACTGTCATACATGGGATTTGTTTATCTCTTCATATCCTTCTATCACAGATGTTTGTCCTTTGGCTTGTTCCTTTTCCTAATTAATTTTGATTGTAGTTTGGAACACCTTCTGTCTAACCAATTTCCCCCCAAATCAAATAGTTCATTTCTTCCCCCTTCACCTACAGCGATTCCCCAAAACTGAATGTTATTTACTTCTGGTTGAAAGTGACCTTTATATTCAGCTGTTTCAGATAACAGAGTTGTTGCAAGCATATATTTTGATGCTATACTATTTCTTATTCTGCTTGAATTACGAATCCACACATGCTATACTGAGTGTTGTTCCCCATTACTTGTAAAGACTGGCAGAGGCTGGATGATGAGGATGGTGAAGCTCATTTTCCATAGTGGTGCCCCAGAATTTCTCTCTATAAAGTCACCAATAAATTCTAGGTAGATAACTGAAACATCAGAATACTAACAAAAGCCATCCTGGCCAAAAATGACATGTCAGGCAACCAGCAACTCTTAAAGCTTAACCCACCCCTTGAGGTGTTCAAGACCAGGCTGGGCAATGGGGAGGTGTCCCAGAGCCAGGTAGAGGAGTTGGAACTAGATGATCTTTAAGGTCCCTGTGAACCTAAAGCATTTTATGATTCTATATAATTTCCTTATTTCCTTGTGGAAAGCAAATGCACAGAAAGTAATGAATTTCCCAATGTAACATCTCTTGAAAAGCCTGGAAGAAGATGGAAATTGGACTGCTGAAGGTGTTACCAACTACAGCTCTCTGTCTGACCAAGAGAAACTACTCCCACTTAAGATAAAGGCATTGCTGAACTCATTTTCAGACTGTGTGCACTGGTTAACTTAAATACTCTGGACTGTAAACTCTGGAAAGTACAAGGCCAGGAGACTGTGTCAGGAGACTGTCTCTCAGGAGACCAGAGCAGAGGGCTGCAGACATGCTTCAAAGGACGTGCAGACAATAGTAAACTGCAGAATACATGAGGGGGGCAAATGGATAGATTCTGGTTTTTTTTAAAAGACCAGTGTAAAATGGGTTTGTATAATCCCTCTTTTTGTTTTCAGGATGTCTGCTGCTACACTTGCACTTTGATACTGAGTTCTGGGCAGCCTCTCCTTGCAAAATCAGAAGACTTTCATGGAAGGAAACAGAAAGCATGTAGGAGATAGCACAATAACCTCTGCAAAGTAATTATAATAGCTGTGTGACAGCTCATTGATACGCAAGTGCAACTTGAAAACCCTGTAAACTCCACAGACAAAAAGAAAGAAACGTGACAGCATTAAGAAGAAAGGTAATCCAAGGCTGATGGCAGAAAAAAGGGATTTGTTTAATTCCTCAGTTCTCAAAGTTATTCAAGGAAGTGTGTAACTTTACTTACTAGTTTGGATACTTTGCTGAATTGCTGTAGTTGATTTCCCCCATCATATGAGCATAGCTGTTCCGGTACACAATTATTTCATGATGCTGTGATGTGCCTGTAGTTTCAGGACTGATTCTAATTGGCACGTGTGGTTTAAATAATTTCTGCCTCCAGCTGACCTAACAGCTGGGTCTTCCTCCTTTCTCTTCAGTTACACTAGGAAGAGTATTCTTTAAACTGGTGATGTGAAAAAAAGCCGGATTTAAGAGGGAAAAAGAAATAATGTACATCTAGTGAGTCCTTTTGGGGGTGGGGCAAGGTGGGACTTAGATAATGTTAAAAAAGTTAGGGGTTGGACTTCAGCAGGTTTTTTCAAGACAAATTGATACATAATTGATGGATTTGTTTGGGTAATCAAAACCTATTCCCACAATATTTAAGTCACAGTTACAATAAGGAAGTTTTCTGATAGTCATCCTTAAGATTGTTGCATTTTATGTCACCTTATTCTTCCAATTTAATATCGTTCTTTCCATAAGCATTCGGAATGATGTTTGTTAGCATAAGTTGGATTGACTTAATTATCTTGATAATTCAAAAATTTTTCTGGTTTTCTCATTCCTGTGTTATGAGTCTTCTTATAAGGTTTCCACGATAGCAAGTAACATGTTAAATATGAGTACAGGGGAATAATACAGAGAACACACAAGTGTCTGTCTCCTTTTCTGATAATAGGGGAATATCTATCAAAAATCCCCTCCTTAAACGGAATTGAATATGCCTCTTCCCAAATAAGAATATCATAAAAATCAACACATGTTTTCTACTAGTCAGACTGGCCCAGTATCCTATACTGTGAGAGATCAAGTAAAGTGTTTTAATTATTTTGAGTTATCTTTGCATAGAAAAACAACTGTGGAGAAAAATGTGAAGTGTTTCTCTCTTAATAGGTTTTCTATAGTACACACAGCAGTAGAAAATAATTTCTAGGAAATATGTCTTTCAAATCTTCTCCCAGGTAGGAGGGATGTGATTTTTTTTAAAAATAAAAAAACTGGAATTTGTATCATGCTCTAAATGTGACAGAACTCAGATTGAATCAGTTCCTTGTAGAAGTTATTTATCCCACATTTTTCTATAGAAAATTCTCAGTCACCAGAAAGCAGAAAATGCCCAATTTACTGTACTGTAAGTTGGTGGGGGTGTGAGGGTGATAATTATTTTTTTTTTCATATTTTTAGTGAAAATTAAAGTGTGAATTTTGTTTTAAATTGTTCTCAGGCATCTTTTAGTTTTGACTTGTTATAGTGGTCTCTTGCACATCAGGAGCTCTGAGTTTTCCTGTATGGTGGTATGGGAAAGTCTGGAGTCTCAGAGAAGAGAAGCTAAATTTCAGGGGTGAAATATATGAACCTTAACTAAAATGCAACGCAGAAGGTTACTAACTTTGCTGCATTAGTTTGACCTGAATCAGGCACTCTGATTGAACTTAGAATTTGGGACATACACTTTTTCTTTGGATTTTGGACTTCCTTGAATGGACAAATAGACTACTGGGTTTCTTTGCATTTGATTCAAGATATTTGCATCACTATTATTTGCAAATATGTAACACGGACCTCAAAAAAGAAGGCTAAAGATAGTAATTGGTTGCCTTGTCTAACCTTTTTTAGCTGTACTGGATCTCCTGCTAGTTGCTTGCTTGCCTTGATTTTGCTGCATCTGTCAGGGTCCTCAACAGTTCATCTGAAGATCTAACGCTATTGTACAAGAATCTCTTATAATCATTTTTCTCCTGAATGTTGCTATAATTACTCTAAAATGTGTTCCACAACAGGCAAAGGGACATTAGGTTTACAAAAAGAAATAATATGTACCATTTTCTATTGCTCACCCAAAACCATTCCTCTTTTTTTCCCTTTGCTGCTGATTAGTTGTATTGTATTTAACCTTCAGAAGTTTAGAGGTGGCCACAAAATGGAGAACTTCTTTCTCTGTCCCTTGGATGGTGTAATTCTAAAAGTACTTTTCCATTCACTATACAATATGTCAAAGAACAAAACCAATGCTATTAGCCAGAATACTGGAATTCAGTCTGTGTATGCAGAATTACCATTTCAGATGTGTGAGATTCACTTGCAACAAGAAGTCAATATGAAAATTTAAAAAGGCCGTGGGGCTATTTTGTTGGCAAAAAATAGTTTTAAATTATTTCATTTACTATTAAGATTGAGAAAATACTAAAGACATTACTGAATCATAGGTTAATTTGTATTGTTACTTGTCTGATAACGACTTCACTTCATACTGGGAATTTGATATACTGAGGAGACTTAGATTTGCTCTTCTGCCCGCTCTACCTGCATTTTATACAACAAAAATATTTTTTTCCTAATACAGTTTTCTAAGGGAAATAAAACAAGCAATAAAACTCTTGAAATATCAAAGAAGTCACTCTACCAGCATATCTACAGTGGCAAAAGTTGCCATATTCTACAAAATGTGATTACTTATAGTGGTCATTTTGGAGTAATAATACACTGAAAATGTAGTTTTAAATGTATCTTAAAAATTCATTTAGAAATAGACTATAGGGAAGAAATTTTCTGACTAATTTTATACAGGAATGTGTTCATCTGCAAGTTTTTAATTGTAGGAAAACAGGAGTTCTGACTGATATGTTTGCACAATGATGCAGCAGAAGAAATCCAAAAGACCTTTGAGAATCAATCAAGATTTTTTTTTAAATCAGAACTCAAAAAGGCATTGGAAATATTTCAATCACCAACATTTAATAACTGACTTTTCTTTAGAATGTGTCCAAATTATCTAATCCATTTAATTAAAGACCGTGTTAATAATTACACTTGGAAATTTGATTGATTACAGAAAACAATCCCAGTAGGTTCAAGTATGCTCAGGTTAATTGAAAAGCTAAACTTAGGACGGAAAGATTTGCAGAAGGCTGGATGAAGTCTTCTTCTTTCTGGTCAGAAGAATTTGTCACTTTTTAATGTCTTTTCTAGCACAAGTTCAAAACTTGACAGCATTTACCTTCGAACTGTATCTACATGAATCATACGTTATGACTTCAATGAAAGCTGATCTCATGTGAGATTCTTTTGGACATATTTCAAAGATTTATTCAAACTATATGGGTTTTTCTAAGAACAAAGGATAAAAGATATGCTCCAGGACCTGGCTCAGTATAGCCCGCAGGCTTAATCATGTCGTTGTAAGCCTGGGACTGGAGATGTGCCCATAAATGAAATCTAAAAATAATCTTTACAAAAGATATATTCTTATGTACTTTGCTAAAGAATGACTTCAGAGAGTTAATTAAATAGAAATACTTTTCATTAATTACTGAAGTCTCCTGCTCAAAACTGGTAGGAGATTCATGTGTGAGGTTTCTTTTTTACGTCAATAGCGTATCCCCAAAATGTTACAGAAAACATATGGTGGAAAAAGACATTTAAAAGTTATTTGATGGGTATTTTTCTTATAAGCTTCATAATGAAGATAATTATCTCTCCGTAAATTAAGAAATATTTGCAGTTTCCCAAGAAGTTCTGCAAGACATTAAGGTGGCTAACAGTTTTTGTCACATCTCATGAACCGTGTCATTGGCTTGATGTAGCTAAACTAACATTTCTTAAAACAGCATTATTAGGGGTAAACAGAGTTCAAGGATTTTTCAAATCACTCTTTTTCTGTTCATGTGTAAGAGAAATTTAGGGCAATGTTTATTGTCATGAATAAGAAAGTATTCTTAGAATCTAAGCTGCCAGAATCTCCAAAGCGCACACTGTAAACATTTCACTTCTACAGTGACAGCTAAGTGAAGATGCCTTGCTCATTATCCATAAAGAATATGTGGCACAGATGAGCTCAGAATGTAAATTTGTAAGGAAATGGAGAAAATATAATTCATTTTTCATGCAGAAATGTGGAGGTTTTTCAGGCTGAAAGATTCATAGAAAATTAATTAGTGGGAATCTTGGAAATATGTTGTGTTAGTAATACTGTAAAAATACTTTTCAATTCCAAAGGAAATAAGAGAGACTAGAATCATTGAGGTTAAGTGGAAAATGGGACAAACAAATAGGTCAGCAATTATAGCTGTTCATTATAGCCTTATAAATAAATGACAGAAATTAGGAGAAATGTAAAAGAAGGATACATAGTTTACTGAGATGCAGTATGAAATGCATTACCCATTTGTTAAGCTTCACTAGAGCTTCTAAAAATTTGTTATCATTTTAAAATTTGTTTTTTAAAGAGAAAATAGTAGTTGCATTTAGTGCATCTTTGTAAGCTTTGTTACAGTTAAAATATCTGTGTGCACTTAGCAAAACTACAGTCGTTTCAGTGACATACTTAATTTTCTTGAAAGATGAGGGATTTACTGCAGTGCAGAGAGAAGCCAATTTGTTTACTAGTAGATGAGTTCAGGCAGCCATGATTTAAGTTTCTCAGGACAATAAGAGGTTGGTCGGTATTTCTGGAGTCATATCCATTATTTACATTGCTAGGCAGTGAGGATATTTGCAGCAATGTCATACTAACCTCCATGAATTCTTGATTGAGAAATAAAAAATTAACAATATGGACTGATGGGAACACTGCTATATAGAGACGAGTAATTTTTAAACAATCACAGTGTAAGAAGACTGTCAGTTACACAAATACACACATGCAAAAATCTCATTAAATTACCATTTAATGCTGTAGGATTTCCAGAAAGGACTAATTGCATGCAACCCCCTGCCCTTCACGCCTACCCACACAGCTAAGACTTGAGAATAGCTTATGGTTTTCTTGGATTTCTAAAGTTTCTAGGTTGTCTAAACTTCCTTTAACCGTGGAAACGAGATTCATATTAATATTTGGGCTACAATTTACCAGGTAATGCCACTTTGCCTGTTAGTGAGAGACCAGCCAGGCAGCCCTAGCAGTGTCTCATCCCCTGTGCTGCCCCCCACCCCTTGAGTGAAGGGTCCCCTTACCTTTGCCTGGCTTTGTGGGGCTTAGAGGTGCTGGAGTAATTCAGGAGGATGGGCATCCAGAGCACTGTAGGGAGAACAAACAGCTTAGAATTAGTGAAATCAGATCACAGGTGACAGCTTCATTTTATTAGACTGAAATAATGATGATTATTATTCAGAAGAAAAAAAGTGAAAAATAGAACTCTTGCATAGTTGGTTTCTTAGTAACAGCTAAAGAAGAAATTGCCTTGATTCCAAGACTTGTACTAAACATTACCACCATTTTATAAACTATTTCCTTTAGTCTGGTGACCTCAGCCTTGTTTGCTTTGATGTAGGTTTTGGTTTAATGTTTTGTTTTCTCCTGAAACATCACCTGATAACTTAGCCATCATTTAAATGAGTTGCTTCCCTTATTATTAAATAAATATCAGATGAAAAAATTGAGCTGCCAGTGTGTATGCACTGTAATAAGTTCTGTACCATGTAACTTTCCAAGGGCCAAAGCACACCGTGCTTTCCACATGGTAATCCTGTGTGCTCCTCCATCCAGTTTAGCTATAGTTTGGTGCATTCTTCATTGCTTCAGTAATGCTTTTGTTTTATTTTTATTTTTAAATGGCAACTTACCACTGAAATCTCCTTGAAATGAAACTGAATTTACATTTGTTTTATATTGATGTGATTTCTCGCTCCAAAATCTAGTTGGTTTTTTGGTTTTTTTTCTGGATTATCATCATGAACTGATGGAGCCCTATAATGTTCCCTTGCTCTAAACAGATGTAAGGGCCTGATTCTGTGTTCACAGGAGGGAGAGCTTCCACCTGCTTTGAAAGAGTTGTCCCTGGATTGAGAGGTCAGGCAGAGCTGGTTTAAGTAAGTTGGTTGGTTTGGAGAGTCTTCATTTATCTGATAGAATTGTGTTTATACGGTAATATAAATACTCTGTGAAAAAAAAACAGAAATGGAATCTGAGATGCAGGGGAGGTCACCTTTGGTACTGGTAATCCTTCTGAAACATCACTTTTTCTTTCTTTTGTCAAAATGAAAGAGTTATTGTCAGAAGATGCTGTTCCATGGTCCTTAGTTCCCTCTGGATAAAACAGAACCGGAGGCAGTTGAACACTGGTTTTCCAGTCTGCAAGTGCTTTTCAACAAGGCCTGACTTTAGTAATAGGGACACTTAATTTTTAAAAAATAATTTACTGGACATAAATCCTGGAGCAGAGAGGTTAAAGAAAAGCTGATTTAATTTTTTTTGTACTCAAGTGAGATTCCAAACGACAAAGCCAACCAGCAAAGCCACTGGTTACTGGATTTCATTACATTGTTTAGATTTGAATTCTGAACCGTACAGAACACTATGTCTCCTGCTTTTTAACCATACCTTTAGAAGCAGAGGATCATCTCATGTAGAGAAGAATAGGCATTGTTTATTGACAGTTTCTGCTTCTTAATGAAGGCCTTCAGTAGCGGCCATATTTAAATTACTAATGAGGAGAAATCCAGGCTAAAGGATTTTAAATAGCTTTATGTATAGGCTTGAGACACAGAGGGATATAATTCTTTTATTTTGTATGTCCATCAGTATTGAATAAACAATGGCTGTGGCTTAGAAACAGATGAGAATTTCTGCTAAGAGCTTTTTACAGCCCTGTCACAGTTTAAATGGACTTTCAAGCTGTGCTGATGTTAAGTCCCCTCTTTAGGGCCAGAATGATGGAAGAATTGCTATTCATTTCGCAGCTGCAGTGACTGTCAGGCTTAGATATTTAAAAATATGATTCAAAATTCTGAATTTTCTGACACATGGAACTCATGTTCTCTGTAGCTAACTCTTAGGGTACTGAGGTCTTTTATGTAATTCAATTTCTAGTAATATCACCCAAGTACATTAAAATTAGTTGAAAGGAAGTACCTTAAGTAGTTAATACTTAACCAATAAGACCAAAAATCTTAAACTTCCCTGTGAATTAAAGGCCCTGTGTATTGCTTTATCTTCTTGAAGTATTTCTCTACTTTCATCATCCTGATCTATCCCCAGCCCTTTTTTTTAATGCACTGACAAACCTGTTGTTGTGATGGGATTATTAAAAAGATTTCATTTTAGCAGTCATGTCTTTCCTTTAGGCTATGCACATTTTTACCACAGAAGAAGTCCATAACATCAACTGTAAAATTCAGTTGCCCTCTAGAGAGAGCCAAAATCAGACAGGGTAGGTGAAATGTTCTCTGTATAAACGAGACCCCTGTCCTCTTCCCCAGAACAGCCTGAGGGGAGAAGTCTTTTGTAGCATATCCCAAAGATCACCAGGATCAGGCTCCAGTGGACTAGATAGGAAATGTTGCCTGACAACAACACACTCTTTAAACAAAAAGGGGAGGCTTAGATCAAGGACCTTGACAGCCCAGGACTGCCAAGGTGTGACATAAGTTGTAGAGAGGAGGAAAGAAATTTGGTTTAAAGAAGACCCAAACAGGGATTTATGGGTGAAAATATCTTCTATTTTACCTTTGCACATCAACTTACACCAGTCCTCCTTCCTTCCGCTGAGTGAGCTACTGCCTTCTCTACTAACTGTAGTGTTTGCAAGTATTTATATCTTAGTCCTATACAGACTTTACCACAATAACCTCATACCAGTTTAACAGAGCTATGGATAATCGCAAGCAGCTCTGAATCCTCCCAGCAAAAAGATGGAAAAATGCTTGATTATTTCTACCTCAGTGTAATAGAGCAACATGAACTAGAGATATACTCAAGCTGTGAATGTCAGGAATAAATAGACAGCTTATAAATGGCACTGAAAATGGTCTGTACTGCTGAGAGGGAAAAAAGATTTGGTTTCTTATTGTTCTGCTAGCTTTGGTTTGACTTCGGAAAAAAAAAATCTGTGTGTTTTGATGAGAATGATACAGAGTAATGGCTTTTGAAAGTGCAGTAGCTCTTTTCTTTAAATGTTTGCATTTTAGACTGAATTTATTAGATGGGTTTTTTTCTGTTTGTCTGGTTTTGCCTCAGCTCATGCAATGAGAACCAGGACTTGCTCTCGCTTAGCGCAGCACAGGAAGGTGGCACTAATATGTTAACATCTGTTCACTACAGCAGAGGTGCAACGACCTTGGTGTATCATCATTAATTTCCCCAAAACAAACCAACCAGAACTATTGCTAGTAGAAACAATCTGAAGAACATCAGCATATAGTCAAACTTATTTAGTCTGTGACATTGATAGAAGGGTTGTTGCTTTTCTGACTGGAACTCGTCACGACCCCAAAGGCAGGGCCCTCGCTTCACCTGTGTGCTGCAGAAGCCTTTGGCCCACTGGGGACACTTTGACTGTCCCTGGTAAAAGGTGGAAACAAGCATCCAGACTTTGGAAAACCTTGGCTAACTTCACAGCTTCCTTTTTAATCAGAATATATGTGAGCATCGACAAAAAAGTCTGTCTTCATTTCTGTGCCTCACAGCCTTGAAGCACAACGGTATAATTTATGTAGGAGGCAACGCGTCCCCCTGGAATATGGGCATTTATGTATGTTCTAGGCCAGTCCTTTCCCTAGTGAAGCCAGTGGAAGCCCAGCCCTGCTGATTCTGTCGCTCCAGGATAGGGCCCAAGTACTCGGTGCCGCTTCCTGTTATTGTCCCTCAAAACAAGCATCTTTCAAACAAACCACTTTAAACTGGTAACTCATAGCAACATGGCTGCTGTTCTCAGTCAGGATACTGTACGTGTAAAACAACTTACTCGGGTAAAAATTTACTCTGAGGGGATGTCTGGTGGGCTAACTTCAAATCACACTCTGTTGTGCCAGTCCTGTCTGCCCAGGTTTAAACGACCAGCGGGGCCGCCCGCACCGTCCCTGCGGGGACCCTCCCGCCCTCTGTCCGGTCCCGCCGGTCCCGGGCGGCCTCGCACCTCCTCAGGCGGCAGCTCATGCGCTTCCCGCCTCTGAGCCGCCCGCGCGGCCGCCGGCACCACCCGGCTCTCGCCCCCAACTCTCGCGAGACTCGCCGCCTCGTTTCCTCCCTCAGGCAGGCGGCCCGCGCGAGTGGGGCTCTCAGGCGCCTCGCGCACCCTCTGGCACATGGCGTCGCCTCCCCGCGGCCTGCGGGCGACTGGGACGTGTCGCCGCTACGGCATCGTCCTACAACTTCTGTTCGCCAGCCAGCGGCGGTTCCCGTCCGTTGGGTGAGACCTGGAGGAAGCGAAAGGTATCGGGGTGTTCCCTCGAGCGCCGCCGCGTTCCCAGAGCCGCCTCAGGGCGGAGGGGGTGAGGGCCCGGGGAAGCCTTGGAAGTTACCAGAGGTGGCGGCTTCCTTGGAGCCACGGTTCATTGTTAATGGAGTTATTGGGTTAAGTTCAGGGTGATTGACCTGCTGTTTAGGAGCCTGATGGTGTGCGAACGCCCGGCTGCCAGGGAGGAGTGATGGTGATGCAATTTTAGGGGCTAATGATTCTGCTGACCTAATGTCCTCATACAGCTGCTTTCTATTACTGTCGCTTAACTGGGACATGGTGGGCTCAAGGGACTGACTTTATATAATGAGCTGGCTGTGCAATTATGGCAGCTACTGCAGGACACCGGGGCTAAATCTGTCTCATTTTTTGCATCATCATCTATTTTTATATTATTCCAGCATAATGTGGACACTCCAAAAAAATTTGAGTTTATTACTCCTAGGTGAAACGAAGAGCGCTAATAGCGCTGCTGGGTTGTTGTGAGGCAGGAGTGGTAGGGGAATTGCTTCATAGCTAGCTTTTTGCACTGTCCTCTTGCCTCAGTAGCCTTACAAAATTACTGACATGGAAAAAAATCACCAGAGATCTTTGTGTTTTTATCTGAGTTAATTTCCTTCTTGCTAAGTTAAGAAAGTAAGTAGGGAGCATTCATGTAATTTTTACCAGAATTCATGGAAGAGCCGTAGCGGCTAAACAGTTTATTTGAAAATGCTTTGTTTGCCTTGAATTTCAGACACATTTAATTGCAGTTATGTTCTGGATTTTTCCTAAACTTCTGCTGCCTAAGAAATATGAAATTCTAGGCTTGGTTAATTTCTGGAAACTGCAGAGAAGATTAATAGGTTCTAAGGTTAAGAGGTATAATGCAGCAGTATATGTGGATATTTTCCTAAAAGTATGGATTAAGTAGCCTTAGCTTACTTTTAAAAGGGCAGCTAACAAAGCCCATTTTTACTACATGCAAAAGCTTGATGCTTTTTAAGGTCTTACTATGGACCGACATTTTCTCTTGTAAGAGTAATGGGATTTATTCCCAATATTAATGAAGAACTGTTCGGCAAGATCTGTCCAGTCCAAGTTTTTTTTTTGTAAAGGTGAGTTTAAATTTCCAAGAGAAAACCATATAATTTTCAAACTGCTTTGTAACAGACACACAAATGTACAGCATATTTAATGAAGAACATTGTATATGTTAGTTAAAACAAACGTCTGGGGATTTGTTTTCCATTTATTTACTTATTGGCAGAGTTTACTCATACTACCCTACAGAAGTTATAAGAAAAAATTATGACTGAGACTTCCCACATGAAGTGAGTTATCCATGCTAACTACTCCATGTTTTGCATACTGATATAGCAAATTTAGTTGAAAAGTCTTAAAAGAGCCAGTATTAACCGAACATGACAAATACTACTATGAAGTAGTCAAAAGCAGATATAGTTTTCACCTGAAATCATTGCCTGTGTACCTGCTGAGTTTCCATACATTTGAAGTAATCTAATGCTGTTGTTCATAGTGGTAAGTAAACTGAGCAAAACTTAAAGATACATATCTCTGAAATATGAGTCTTGATTCTACCTGTTCTCCATTCAGCATATTCCACCCGTGTATGTTTTTAATCTATTGGATTTTTTTAATGGGCAGTCATGCGTGACAGCCATAGATAGAATATTACATTTAGAGTTTTGGAAGACCCAGAGAGCTGAACCTGCAGGATATTCAAGTAAGTTCTCAAATGTGCTTTCAGGAGCAAATGCTGAAGAAGAGCATTTCACATGAACAGCTTCTGTGGGGCTGAGGACTTTGCTAGTTTTAAGTCAGTTGAGTTCCCTGCCCTGTTTGGGATATAGCCACATAACTGCTTATTCAAACAGAGTAAGTTCTTCAATATTCAAGCAGAAAAAGCTCCCCAGATTATTTGGGGATAAGGAGAGAGCACGGAGTCATAGAAAAATGGCTAAGGATAGGAGGAGTTAGTTGCTGCAGGAGGGATACTTTACAGTAGCATGAAATGTCTGTGGGACTGTGGCATGAACGACACATGATACAGCCATGAACTGACTGGCTTCAGTGCAGTTCACTTCAGCAGCAATCCCAGTTTTGGGCTACACTGAGGGCACTAAGGAGCCTTAACTGCTCTGAGCAGCCTTAACTCCCCGTTGCCCATCAGCCCCCATACACTTCTGTGTATGTATGTGTGTGTGCACATATGTTTCATTAGCTGGCTTAATCTACAGATACCTCCCTGATACTCAGCCTCTTTGGGACCACTAAGAATTAGATTTTTAACTGGATGTGCAGGGTAGCTTGATGGTCTAAGGAAGGTCTAAGGGAATTTTACTTTGCTTTTCAGCATTGCTTTTAGAAAGCAAGAAGGAGGTGGATGAAAACTAATGAATCATAATTGACTTAGCAAGAAGGTCATATGTCTTGAATGCACATTTTTGTGTGCTTATGATGGAGATACTTAAATGTGTTAAAAGAACAGCTTAGCTTTATAGCTCTATTTATTTTTATTACTTCATTAAATTTGGCTACATTCATCAGAATTTCACCTTTCTTAGGCATAGTGCTCTAGGAAGTATGGGTTTGCTTATTTTTTATATTTTGTCAACAGTAAGTGTCGGATGTTTATTAAAGGAGTAGGCTTGGCTTGTTGGTTGGTTTGGGTTTTTTTCTTTTTTTTCCTATTCCACTGCTGTTGTTTTATCACAGTGAACCAGTGATAGCAGGTAATTGTTCACATAATGGAGTGCAGAGGTAGTGAAGAATACTCTGCATAAGGCTGGTTTCTTCTCACACCTTTCATGAAATAACTTCAACAGCTCAAATTCTGTTCAGTGGCCTGGACTGTCAATCACAATCAGAAATCTGTTGTGAATCTTGAGAAGCCAGACCAGGGACTGTGCCAGGCAAATGAAAAAGGGGGAAAAACCAATGGGCAATCAATCTTGCAGCTGTCCCAACCCACTGGTGAATTCAGAAATTAAGAAAAGGTTGCAGTGCAGTGATTATTAAACTGTAATTTTTAGAAGTACCTCAGTTCAGTGAGACCTTTAAAAGCACTATTTCACATTTGTTTAGATAAATGCCAGGCCTTTCACAAAATCTTGTCAAATTTCCTCCCTTGAACTCCTTGTCAGTGCGGTTCTTAATTAGTTGTCTTGGAGGTGTTTTTACTGCAGTAGTTTCAGGATTACTTAAGCAAAGGAGGAATTGGTTAACAGTGAGAGTGTGACACAGTCTCTTCAGAATTGTTTGTTGGCCAGGTATTTTAGGTCTAAGAAATGAAACTCTGTCTCTAAAAAGAAATGTGACCTGACTCCCTGTCTCCTACTTCCCCAACTCTCATGGCAGACTTTGAATGAAAGGTGACCTGCCCATTCAGCCATGTGTTCCCCCCATTGCTGCACAAAAGTTCAGTCACTGTATGATGCGAATGGTACTTGTGTTTGTGTTCTCACAGCCCTGCAAAAGCATGGGAGGTGGCTTACGTACATCACAAGCTCTATTCTAATCAAATTATTTTCTATAATGTCTGTGTTGAAGGAAACAGCTCTCAGGTCAGTGGTGGAAGAAAAAGAAATAAAGCCAATTTTGTCTTTTCACTGACAATTCCTATCTTGTTAAACTCTTTTTTTTCTTCTAGGTTTATGTATTTTCTTCATTCTCAAATGTCTCTTTGCATAATATTCTAAAAAGAATTTCTAAAGCCCATAGTACAGGAGATAGTTTTCTTAAGCTTATTGTAGGTGTATATTTGCAGCTTTTTTGATTTTTTTTTTTTTTTTTTTAAATCCTCCTTTGGAAATAGTTTGTTTATATTAGGTGTTTATAGTTAAGCTCACTGAAGTGAGGGACCTTTGGTTGCAGCTCTTCCAATGAGAGTTGTTGTAACATAGCACATATGCATGCCTTGTGAACAACATGAGCTAAACACGAGCAGACAGTAAAGGACTTCCATGCATTTTCTTTGCTGGACGAGGACTGAAATAACCCTTCTCTCATTCTGTAGAAACCTAGAAAGATGGTAAAGGTAAAAACTGTTTTTTATTGAAGGTGAAACTTGTACGTTTTATGTACAAGAGTGAGGTTGATGTGAGAAACTGAAAAAAATTAAGAAAATACCTTCAATAGAAAAATGAGAAGCACAGAAGAAGGGGTTCACATGTTGATGAGATAGTTCAGTGAAACAGTTACTGACTTTCAGGCAAGTGATGCATGAGAATCCTGGCTCATAATGTAGCCCTTTGGATTTTTTCTTGGTATCTTATTTTTGAGCTTTTACATAGGGAATTTCATATATATCTAATAAAAAAATGACATTAAATGAGCTTTCTGGTTTCGTGTTTCAGGACCTTTCTTCATTCGAGGTTTCCTTTATTTCTTTGGGGTAAGGTGTTGACGTGAGATACATTAAAAAATAGCAGCTATTTGGATGCTATTTTAGAATGCCAAATGCTGTACTTTGATTAATTCTGGAGAGGAAGAGCTATGTATGCACACGACTCAAGAGCTTACTAAATGCTAAAACCAGTAAATATAGTTTAAAAGAGTGTTTACTGTATCTGCCCTGTTTTCACCATATCTACATTTTTGTCAGTATTTGTGGGCTTCCTTATGTAGTTCTGAAGTTTCCGAAGTTCTGAATTGAGTGTAACTTTCACAGGTAGCAAAAAAGCCATTTTTAAGTATGTTTTCTGTCAGTCATGTATAGCTTCTAGCACAAGAAAAATAAATTGCAGCTTCCCTGAGAAAGTGACCTAAACTCATGGGATTTTTATGTCCCAGAGGGATTAATGTGATAAGGACAGGGATCCCTCACTCAAGCTACGATTTCTCTTGATGAAGTTACGGTGTTCTTAACTAGTACACAAAAAGTCAAGAGGTTGGCAAGAGAGAGCAGAATGTCATATTTCATACGAACAATGGACTGTTGAGGGTAGGATGAGCCACACAGGAAGCCACCAGCCTCATACGGCAAGATTGACTAGTGGTGACAAGGACATTGTCTACAGGCCAGTTCTTGCTCTCTGCTCCTCCCATTGGCTTGTCCCCACTTCTGTAACAATTAACTTATTATCAAGACATAATTACAGGTACTTTCTTTCCAAGGATTGCCCAGGATGGGGATGAATAAATTGGTTTTGTATCTCAGGTGGCTTGGCTACAGATCTCAGTGGGTGCTCTGCTTAAGGAGCTTGATATCTGGCAATACTGTCTCGGAGGATTTAATTGAGCAATCATGCTGTGACATACAGGCATTTTTGCAAAAGCCTACAGCAAAGAATGACTTCCAGACTGCTATTCTTTGTCATATGCATTGTACTGCTCTTGTGTCTTCATTCACTGACTTCTCAAACGTGACAGAAGATACAGTTGCTGGTCTAGAAATGATGTTTCAGGAACTGGGGAAGAAGGTAGAGTGGAGGGGGAGGAAGAAATCAGTTATACAAATAGAATGGTAATTCAGTGCATTAAGATACATAAACTTAGATAAAAATCTCTGTTAAAACTTTTAGATAATTGTCAGGCCTTCACAGACTAACAACAGTCAGCTCATTAGTTTAATGAGTGTTATTTGACCTATAATATTAAATTCATGTGTTTTACTGTTTAATTAAACATTAGCTTGAGAAATGTCATTATTTTAAATAGAAACACTCCATCTCTGTCTCCATTCATATAGTAATGAGTATAATTTTAAAGATCATAGTCTCTCTGGTGTCTTGTTCACTTTACTAGTGTTTTCAGAAATATCTCAGGGTTTGTTCTTATCCCTGTGTCCAGTGTGGAGACAGCACAGCTCAGTGCAGCTTTCTCAGCTGTATAGCTGTGAAAATATTTCACTAACATAACTCTGGTGTGACTGCATGGTAACCTGCCTTGCTGTGCTCAAAATAATGCTGTTCTTAGCAGTGTCACAGTATTGAGTTATTTGTCATTTCATTTGATTTTTTTTTTCATTAGTATGCTTGACATAAGAATGTGCTAATGAAATTTGATAAAAATGTATATTCCTGGGAGGAATTGCTAGCATAGAAGAGCCTGTTATGTTTTCTAGGAAGAGATGGATGGTCTAGCAGATTGAAATAAAAGAAGTGAATTTATGTTAGTAATACCAAGCAAAAGGTCATGCTTCCAGGAACTAACCCGAATTCAACTGCTGAACAGGGATTTATCAGACAATAACTTGGAGAAGAAAGATATGGGCATAATATGTCCAGGGGTCCAGTTGGCCACTGGATGACAATAGAGCAACAGGAAGATATAGCTGTATAAAAGAGAAATACAGTCTTTGGACATATAAAGTGAATTATTAAAATAGAAGAGTATTTAATGATATTTCAAGGCATTAGTGAGCCCTTGGTTGGAATAGTGGGATTGCTCATGTTACTTCCATAGCTGATAGAGGGAAGCAGGCACCCCTGAAAGATGGTTTAAAGCAGGATCTGAGGGCTTTGAGAAATTCCACTCCAAATACAGCTGGTTTAAGTTGAGCTAGGTTTTGGCTGTACCCTCTGCAATATATGTTTCTAGATATTTGCCTCCAAGAAAGAGGCAATTGTAGTAAGTTGAGTTTCTCAGTAGGGGACCTTCTTGTGGGGGGAGGCTAATGTGGTGGCATGTTAAGTCTCCTGGAATGCTAACGGAGAATGGATGTGATGACTTTACATAAGGTTTGTGTTTGAAAGGAAAAACAACTGCTCACACTAGAGAATCTTGATGAAGAGGAGTAACAAAAAAAAAGCGATAAATAAATGGAATTTAAATAAGCTAAGTTCTGCTTGTGTGAGAGAAATTCTTGAGCAGCTTTCAAAAATCCTATTAGTGACAAAAGATACGCATTTCAAGAGGAGCTGAATCTGTTTTTGAATTAAATAACTGATTGTGAATCCAGGTACTTTGTTGTGATGTGACAGGAGTTCATTTCCATTCCTAAATTCATTTGAAATCAGTTTTTGGTGAATCTACAGATGTCTTCCATTGAGCAGCAGCTCTGCACGCAAGTTTTTTTTTTTGCTACACAGACTGAGTTCCATTCAGTAAACTCTCTGCTCTCCTTCCCCTCCTCTCACACTTGAGTCATGGTTGGGTGCTCCCCCTACTACTTCTAAAAGCTGGGGGAACTGGTGATATTCTTTAAAAGTGATTATTAACGCCAATATAAAGAAAGATCTGTTCTCATGAAGACAGAATTATAGCTAGGTGTCAGTCTTAAATTTGTGAGGAGATTATTAAGGGTCTTTCAACCTAGTAAGGCTGTGACAATATTGTGACATAAAGTTTGAACAGATTTTTGTTTTACAAACAGTTTAACAGCCTTCATAGTCTAATAACAACTTATTAACTTAATGTGTGTTATTTGACCTATAATATTGAAGTATATCTAAGTCTATTTGAAGTGTTTGCATTAAATAATGGATAACCAGGGGATCAGGCCTAGTCAGCATGGGTTTATGAAAGGCAGGTCATGCCTGAGGAACCTGATCTCCTTCTATGACAAGATGACCCGATTATTGGATGAGGGAAAGGCTCTGGGTATTGTATACCTGGACTTTGAAAAGCATTTGATACTGTCCTCCATAGGATGTTTTTGGAGAAACTGGCTGTGCACGGCCTGGATGAGCATACGATCTGCTGAATCAAGCGCTGGCTGGCTGGAAGGTCCCAAAGAGTGGTTCTCAATGGATTTAAATCCAGCTGGTGGCCGGTCACAAGTGGTATTCCTCAGGGATCAATGTTGGGACCATTTCTGTTTAACATCTTTATTGACGATCTTGATAAGGGCATAGGGTGTATCATCAGCAAGTTCACAGATGACACCAAGTTAAGTAGGAGTGATGATTCACATGAGGATAGAGAAGCTCTACAGAGAGACTTAGATAGATTGGATCCTTGGGCCGACATTAATGGTATGAGCTTCAACAAGGCCAAGTGCCAGGTCCTGTGCTTGGGCCACAGTAACCCCATGCATCACAACAGGCTTGGGGAAGTGTGGCTGGAGCTGCCTGGCAGAAAAAGACCTGGGGGTTCTAATTGACAAGTGGCTGAATATGAGCTGACAGTGTGCCCAGGAGGCCAAAGAAGCCAATGGCATCCTGGCTTGTGTTAGAAATAGTGTGACCAGCAGAAGTAGGAAGGTGATTGTTCCCCTGTACTCAGCACTGGTGAGGCCACACCTCAAGTATTGTGTCCAGTTCTGGGCACCTCAATACAAGAGAGATATCGGGGTGCTGGAGCAAGTGGAGAGGAGGGCAACGAAGCTGGTGAAGGGCCTGGAGCATAAATCTTATGAAGAACTGTTGAAGGAGCTGGGACTGTTTAGTTTTAGGAAGAGGAGGCCAAGGGGAGACCTCATCACTCTCTACAACTACTTGAAAGGACACTGTAGAGAGCTTGGTGCTGGTCCCTTCTCGCAGGTAATTGGTGACAGAACGAGAGGGAATGGCTTCAAGCTCCAACAGGGTAGATTTAGACCGAACATTAGTAGAGAATTTTTCACAGAAAGAGTGGCCGGGCATTGGAATAGGCTGCCCAGGGAGGTGATTGAGTCACCATCACTGGATGTGTTTAAGAGTGGTTTAGATGTGGTGTTGGGGGATATGGTGTAGGGAAGAACTTTGTAGAATAGTGTTGATGGTTGGACTCGATGATCCCAAGGGTCTTTTCCAACCAAAATGATTCTGTGATTCTATGAAAGTTACTTTAATATAAATGATGATTTTATCTGCATCACCTCAACTGAATTTTGTGCAAGTTTGTGATACTAGTTGACTTAGGTATGGTTTGGTGTCTAAAACCAGAAATACAAAGCTCAATTTAATTCCTTGATTGGTAGAGGGAACTAGTTGCTATAGTTCCACGGGGCTGTTCAGAAGACCAGTAGGTTTGTGCTAAGTGCCACCTTGGTTACTTTAAGTCAGAACTGGAAGAGGGCCCAGCTTCTTTCCATTGGGCCCCCTCCAGCTCCTTTATTGCCAAAACCCAGGCACCTGCACCCAGTACAGCACAGCATGAGTGAGGAGAAGCTCACACTTCATATGGAATGTGTTCTTCAAACTCTCTGTTGCTTCTAGCACTGTTAAACTAAGCTGGTTTGTTTTGAAAGTGTGTCCTGGAGATTGTCTTCATGTGTTAAAATAGCTCATAGCTTCATTATGCATCATTTTTGTTCAGAAACAAATTAAAGATTAGTGAAAAAAAAAATATAATAATTTCCAGCTCTGTTTTGGTATGATTCCTGAATATTTACCCAATATTCCTGAATGTTACTATATACTTTACTTAAACATGGTTTTGCCTGGTGATGTTCATGAAAAGTGAATGGTCTCCTCACAGTGTGAAAGACAGTTCTTTTCAGTTCCTTTCCCTCAAGCCATAACAACCAATTGATGTCAGTTACCTCGAAAGCAAATTAATCCCACTCCTGTTTTGTTCAATCAATACTAATGTGTTTTTCCTGTAATTTTCAGGTTTTAACAGCGCTGACTGCCAGCAAAGCTGAGGTAGGAAATCCTGTCTTTATACTGGTGGAATGTTAAATACCTGTCTGCAGTTGTGATAGTGGGGCTAGCTTTCTTATAATTTTGGGGTGAAAATTTAAGAGACTTGGCGCTATGGCACTTGTGCTGCTTCTAGTGTTTAATGAGCCCATCTTGGGAATTATGGTCTTGCTGTAATTGTATTGAAACTGATAAAGCCTTCCTAGGAAAGTTTTAGCATTATGTAGGTCTTCCTGAATATTTCTGTGGCATTGAAGCTGTGTAGTTCAGGGCTTTGTTACGCACGTGTTATAATTTCCCTTCAACAGAATGTGGCTTTTGACCTTTTCCCTGTGCCCTTCAATTTTTTTTACTTTGCTACACAGCAAAGAAGGTATTGTATCTGCTCCAAAGTTGGTTTCAGAGGTTGGCATGCATTCCTTCCAAGTCCCTATCTGGCTTACCTCAGTTATCTGATACCAGTTAGCTGTTTGAACAGACTGGGACATGGGAGAGAAGTCCAGCTTTATGGCAGAAGGCTGCTAGCTGAATTCTTGTTACATTCTGGAACTGTAGCGTGTGTTGCCTGTGTTGGGTGCTTGACATTGCTACAGTTTAGATTGATTGCTTTGGATTCGCATTTATTCTGTCCACTTCTATATTCGTGCAGGAGTACCTTAAATGGTCTTAATGGGTCTTGCACAGGTGAAAATATTGTGGTTATTGGAGTATATTTTGAATAACTGATTGTTAAAGCAAAAATAGTAGTCCCTTGTGACCGCTAACGTGTGTTCTACTGCATTTGTCTTGACTTACTGAGTAAGTCATTCCACTTTTAATAACTGACATATTTTTATTCAGTGCACACTTACTGACTCATTTAAATGTAATGTCAATTGGAAGCTCAGAGTGTTTCTATATGAAACAGGTCTCGGACTCACAGGAGGGAATTTGTGATGTACTCAAATCTAATGTTTAACTATGGCAAAATGTCTAGGTCACTCTAACTGCTGTAGTCAGATAAATTTTTAATATGAACCTTTGCTAAATTAAATTGCATTATTAAAGAGAATAGATAAACTCTGCTAGTTACTTTAATGATCAAGGACATAAGTTCACTTGCAGACTGTAAAAGAATGACATTCCTTTTTATTTAGATTAAGACTGTAATATTAGTGTTCAGTTTTGCTGGTCTGATTCAATTGCATACTTGGCTTGTCTCAGAGTTTCAGGAGGAGGAGTTGTATCTGTTTTTCTATTGTGTGCTGTTTTAAATGTCTGCTGCTCTTATATCAATAGAGTTTACTAATGAATAGTAACTTCCAGCTTCTTCTTTTATTATGGGATCTTTTGGGGGCTTAGCTTTGTCATTGTATACGGGTACTAGTATCAGTTTTCCTCCCTTGTGAAGTCTGTTTGCTCATCTGTTTGTAAAATGTCCCCATATACTTTTTCTTCTATGTATGTAAAATTCTAGAAATATAGCAAGTTTCTGAGTTGCTTTTTTTGTTAGTAGTTTCACCATTTGAAAACCTTAAGAGAGTTAACACAGTAGTGGTTCTTTAATAAAGCTTATTCACTGGCCTTTGTGCCTCAGCCCATGAACTATCTGACCTAGTAAGCACAAACCAGTGTGTAAGAGGTTATCACTACTTGCTGTTTCTCCCGTTCATGAAAGTGCTCAGAAAAATGCCAAAGTTCCACAGTAAAATCCAGGGAAAATCCTGATGGAATGTAAAGGATAATTAAGTGCTTTCTTGAATCAGGGCAGTAGGAGTAACTCACACAAGTAAACACTAAAAAGAATAATAACCACGCAGAACTGGTTGCTGAGTTTTTGAATTGGAGATAATTTTCAACTTGAAAGAGACAACTTCTTTGACATAATGGCAAACTTTCCAAGATTTCTTCTTGGGACCTACATAGTGCACAGTATTTTATGCATAGCATAGTACAGTTGTGGTGTATTTTGAGGGTAACACTCCTTAAATAACTGTGTGGATGAGATAAAAGAGACTTCCTCAGGTTTGAGCATAATGGCCTCGTGTTTTGCCTGATTTAGTTTTTTTTCTGTGTTAAGTCTTCATGAAAAGGTACAAACCAAAACAGCCTTGTTTGGTCTTACCTTTGCATCACATCTTAATGGTTCTGTGCTATTGTATAGTGCTCGTGTTGCAAAATCTCATCTGCTTTTAGGGGGAAAAAGTATGTATGTTTGCTTTCTAAAATCTTTTATTAGATCTGTTATTTGGTTGCTCTTGAAAGGTTGATCCAAGTAGCCTTGAAATTTGGTTATTCCTCTTTTTCTGTTACTTAATGTAGCTGTGTTCCTTACTGAATTTTGTATGAAGTGTGAGTGAGAACTTAGCATGTTTGTATTACTATTGAATGTCTTAGAAGATACAAACAAGGTTGTATTTTTTTTCCAAACACTGGTTGCTACGTACCAACTGTAGAGAAACAAGTACATCTAGAAGAAGCTGTCAAGTAATCCTCAGACCTTTCTTCCATCTTTTAACACAAAGGGGCAACAAAGAGTGACAGAGTCAAAGCTGTCAGCAGCAAAGCCTCCCATGAATAATTGCCAAATCTGCCTACACTCTGTCTTTTAGTGTCGTAGTCTTGTAAATATGCAAGTTAGAAGCATCTTAAAAAAGAACTAACTTGTGTATAAGTCCTCAAATGTAAAGTTTCTTATTAAAAATTACTCTGGTCTCTTGCATAATAAAACACATAACCAATTGTGTTGATTCCATTACAAAATGAGCCTGCCAGCAGTATCGTATACAGCTCTCCACTGTATAAATTGCCATAATAGACACAATACTTTGTAATAAAAATTCCATGTAATTCCCTGAAACAACACAGTTTGAAGAATGACTCTTTACAGGTCTGCTGACTTTATCTCAAACAGGTATATGACAGTCTAGTCCTTTTACTGCTTTTTGGAATATACATTTGTCCCCTTTAAAAGACATCTCATTCAGTAAACTGTGACTTTTTCCAGAGTGTTCTTTCTAATTAGCTGTTAGTGTAAATAATTGTTATGTTGGGCAAAGCATCATTGCTTGTCCTTCTTCTGAAATAAAAGCTGTTACCAAAATAGAGAACAGAAAGCTGCTTATGATCCCTGTTTTCATCCCCAATGTTTGAATAAATGATACAGTGAAGTTCAAGCCCTTCTTGTGAGAAGTTAGAGGTCATGCCTGATTGCAATACAAGTGCAGTATAGCTGTGTGTGAGCCTCTGCCTGCTTTTTTGGCAGGAATGTTAGGGCTGCCAATACGTCTCAATAAAACTGGCAATCAAAATCAGTGCAAAGCCAAGGAGGTTATTGTTGGGGCTAGTCCTTGGACTGTCAAGCATGTCTGTAGTGAGATTTGTGAACATCCTGACCCAGGACTGGAATGTGGGAGAGTCCTTGGGCTGTCGG
>BJBW01012064.1:56380-98951 GCA_004320125.1 Scolopax mira
ACAATAAACGGAGCTTTGTATGATCCTACATCGTGTCGGTGTGCTTGCTCCCCTTCGCCTGGCCGTGACAGGTTATTAAATCAGAGTTTAAGGAAAACCTCAGAATAGTAAGCAGAATATGGCCGTAACGATAACAAAACTGTGACTGATTTATACTGCAATCCAGAAGGTCCTTCATTATCAGGAAATGTCACTGTTAAGCCCCCCACTTCCCTTCCATGGAAGGAATAGGTCAGGCCTGGGGAGGAGCATGATGCTGAAAAGGCCAATAAACGTGTTAGGCTTCAGTCACCTTTCTGCTGCTCTGTGTGTGTGGGGTGAGAGTGGAGAAAAAATCCCCTGACAGGACAGATGATTGGTTCATTTATTTGTTGCTTGGAAAATATTCCTGAAAAATCATGTATACTTGTGGTGCTGTGGAAATATGTTTGCATGAATGATGTGAGAGATGCCTATGCAAGGTGTCTTAAGCAGATACTGTCTGAAAGCCAGTCAGAGCATTTGTGCTTGCTGATATTATTGTCTGTCTGCTTTCCACTAATGCCTGGAGGTCCCAGTTGGAATCTGAGTCTTTCAGGTTGTGTATAGGCATGTGTCACACAGTATTGCAAAGGTCTTGCACACTTGGGTAGATCATACATAAAATGGCTAGAGCGAAATGGAGACAGCTGTGTAGCAGGTCAGCAGCAGAACCATGGAATTGCATTGCCAGCAGGACAATACTGTCTTTTTTTTTCTTGTTTTAATACCAAAGTGAACTAATTAATTTTTGAAAAGGAGCCAGTAAAAGAGTGTGTGTAAACACATAGTAGAACATCCCAGAAAATAGGCATCTATCAGCACTATTCTGTTATCATTTTGATAGTTTGCAGTGTGCTCTGTTCCTAGTAGACCTATAATTGTTTTTTGCTAGTATATGAGTAATTTTTTAGTCTCAGCGGCCTGATTTATTTCTATAGGCAAACTATGATATCAACGGAAACTTTATTTGTGGAAACATGATTACTTGGTCAGATGCTCTTAGGATAAATTGTAGGTGCTATATTAAAAATACATGGTAGATAAACCCATGTCATTCTGTCTTACTAGCTTCCTTGTCCTACTTTACTCTCCAAAGCACACTTAAGATGCAAGGACCTAGTCTGCTGTCACTCCAGGGTAAGTACATGCTCCGGACAGAAGATATTTCCATTTCTATTTTCAGATTGTTTTTTCAGAGGAATAGATGGATTATAACCTCTCCCTTTTCTAATGCATCAATACTTTGCATCAGCTGAGACATTTGATTGAACCTATGCATTGTTAATCCTATGCAACTCTACATTCCCTCTTCTATAAAAGTGGAACAAGTTACTGAGCGGTCAATCATGATGACCGAGAAAGAATTTTCTATTAGTATTTTTTAATATTCATATATTTAATTTGTTTAGAGCAAGAAAATTTATATCTTTAATTTATTTAGAGCATTTTAAAGAGCAGCAGCAATTTCTGTACAAGTATAGCCTGATGCTTTCCATGTTGTCATAATGATGAGTATTCTAAGGGTTTTACCATCTGTATGGTTTGTAGCAGGACTTAAGAATTTATCGAGGATAATTATTACAGTAAGATGGTCCTTTTTACTTAATCTGTTGAAATCCCTTCAAATTTGACTGAGTCATAAACTGTCACAAATTCTGTATAAATAGGTATGACTTAAAAAAGATAACTGCAATCAATTGTTAATTGTTTATTATACTACTACTAAGAATATCCATTATTTTAAGTGTAAATTCAAGAAGTACATGTCAAAGTAATTTTTACATCAGGTTTTTACCACTGAACAGTTACAGCTGTGCAGAAGTTGTTATTTTGATGTTTATCCATAAATAATTTCCACTGAAAAGTATTTTACAAGTTTATAAGCTGAGTAAGGGTCTGAACTCCCACTGAAAGGTGTCTGGGTAATTCAGTGTCAGTAATAAATCCTGCTGAGCATCTACCTGTGCCTTCAGACACCTAATAAACTCCTGATTGTCAGTGACAGGAACTCCCAGCTGTAGCAATTATCTTGACAAGTTAATATGGACATTCCAAATGTAGCAGAAAAGAAATTCATAGCAGTGCATGTCTGGTAGGTGACCTTTGAGTGTGATTTGACTGCATCCCCCTCTGAACACTTAAAATACCTGCTTTCATTGCTGTTTCCTAGATTCCCTTCCAACTTTTATTACCAAAGGCCTTTTATAGTTTTGAGGTTTAAGCACGTTATTTAAGTATATACACGTAAAAACTATTCAAAATGGATGGGAAAGAATTATGGAAAATTTTCATTATTTTTTACTCGAGTATGAATTTATAGGATTTTGCTCCTTCAATATGCAATGCTCTACAGTAATTTTAAGCTGTGCAGTGTGAGAGACAGTCTTGCTGTAGCTGCTACTGTAAAACCTAATTTGCTGCATAAAATATGAGAGCTATAGTGAAATATGAGCCTGGAGAGCAACTCTTTTGATCTTGAGTAGTCAAAAGGTTGGCATGTATAATGCTATGAAAATAAATGATGTCAGAACTGTAGGATATAATTTATGGTTTGAGGACTGCTTTACTCATAGAAGTAGAAGCTTCTACCATTGAAAAGCAGATAGTTCAACAAAAGATAACAAATGGCAATTACAAACTTTCATAAAAAAGCAAATATATTGAATCCTACAATACATCAGTTTAGACACGACTAGTTGACTAATTTACTGATTCTGTATTATTAAAAAGAGCATTTATAAAAGATGTGATTGGAACTTTAACCTTAATTTCCTTTAATGAGTACTAGGCATTAGCTGTCATCCAGTTTGGCAAAGTCACATAAATTGTCTTACTCAGTTCCAGTCTTGTAAGCTCTTAAAAATTGGCTTTTTGCCAGCTGTCCCAGTAGAGTCTGAAAGTGCACCCAAGGGTTTCATGGTGCCTCTAGGAGAGTGATTGCAGAACAAGATCATAATATGACTAATATCTTTGTCATTACTATACCATGCAGATTCTTATGTGTGGCTCTGATAGCTGAGAATCCATACACTACACCTCTGTTTCAGACTAGGATTTTTATTTTTCTAAATGTATGTGTGAAAAATGGTCCATGAACTAAATCAGTTGCCTAAACTCCTAAACTTGTTTCATTCAAATGAATGAAATTTATCTCTGGAAACAGTCTTTTCATTGTTTCTTTAGCTTTGTTCTTCCTTTTTTTTTTTTTTTTTTTTTTTTTTTAGAGCCTCTATGTTTTTTTGAGGTTGGCTTTGTTAAGTTTTCCTAGGCTTCTTTTTTGCCCCGTTGTCACTCAAACGCTGCTCAGTCCCTGAGTCAGAAGTCAGGCTCTAAAGCTGTTTATGGAACAGTCTCACGTGAGGCTGTTTTTTTGCTGAGACTGGATTTTCATTATGCTTTGGAAAGTGTGCTGTTAAAGGGGAAGTGTTCTCACGCAGATCTATGCAACTTCTGACAAAGCTGTTTAGATTAATATAAACCTTGAAGTCTGAAATTGAAGTTTTCCTCCTGGGTTTTAGAGATTGCAACGCTGCCCCCCTACTCCCACCGAGAACGTTTGGACAAGACTCCTACAGAGGCTTCTGAGGAGAATTAAACTTAATGAAATAATGAATAGTGTGAAACCACCGTGTCTGTCTTTTCTGTATGTATACATATATATATACACACACAGACACACACCTTTTTATGCATATGTGGTTCCAGAATGTTTCAGCAATATGTGTGAGTAATTTGATGGCAATAGAAATGAATATAAGCTAGTCTCACCGAGGGGTTTGTATTGACTTGAAAGTGCACTTTGTTTATTGTTTCTGTTTTTTAGTTTAAATCTATGTCTTCTTGATAAATGTAGTAAGTTTTCACTGCCTATACAAGAATCTTAACATGTTTTGATGAAGATTTAAAAGATGCTGCCTTGATCACACTTTTGTCCTTTTCTTGTGAATTTCAGGGGTATCATACTGTCAGAACTGTAGATGCGCTGTACTGATTTTGATAATTAAATCAGACGAAGGAAACTTGATTTCTAAGGGAAAACACAATATTCTCAAAGCCTGAATGTTTCCTAATTATTTATAGGCTACAAAAGTTGATCAAGTACCCCTCTGATTATTATAGTGAACAGTGACACTTAGTTCAGATTCTCACCATATTAATGTGATGTAGCAATATATAAATTCATGTGTATGTGTTTTCAATCATGTGAATATGCAGAGGTAACTTTTTTTTTTTCTATCTTGGCAAGGCAAGAAGATAAATAGGTGAAAATGTGTATGTGTTTGAGCGATAAAGTTGGTTTAATGATTCTTGGGGAAAAAGTTCCTGTGGTACATATAGTGACTTGATTGAACAGGACAGAATCATGCAGTTCAATTAATGTGCAAATATGTGTTCACTGAACTTTCATTTCATTTATCACATGGACATGGAAAATAGAGTCATTTTTTATCTCTGTATTATGTATATGACATCTTAGTTTGCTTTTTGCATGTTGCTCTGGGAAAAATAGCAATGTGGCATACCACGGGGAAAACGAATTGGAGATAAATTCCTCAGCTGTCACAAACATCTTTAAGTAGATCTTTGTTTGAAGATAAACCTCTTCCTTCTGCAAGGATTAACTTTAAGAAGGCTTTTGCATGCTCTTTGCATTAAAATTGTATGCATCTCTTGGCCATACGCTGTGAAAAGTCATTGGCAACAATTGTCATGTTTATGAAGTACATAGTTAGCAAGGAAGTGTAATCACAGAATAAAAATCAAAAGGAAGTTTTAGTTGAAAATACATTAGTATTCACATTAATAGCCACTCCTTTCAAACTAAGCTTTTTCTGATACTTATAAAGGTCTTCTACCATCCTCAGACCTAGTGGATTTTGCTTGGGGACTGTTCTCTTTCTTTTGACTAATTATTCTAAATCAGTTTTTCAAGGGTACAATTGATTACTCAATTTATACACTGAAAAACTACACTGCATGTTCTGTTATTGGAAAGTATAGTGAATATGTTTTATTTTTAATTCTATAATTGGAAAAAAATTATTTAATTTATCTCAATATTGAACACAAATAATTCATAACTGCAGGGGAAGAAGATGAAGTTTCATAGGTACAATGTAAAATAATGTGATAAAAAACTTCCTTTTTAAGGTCCCTTTAAGAACATGGCAATGTGGTGTAAATTGTCATTGTTCTATTTCATTGATAGTCTAAAGCAAAACCCTTTTGGCTGACATGGGCTGCTGTAGAAATTAAAGACTCTGAATTCCATGTGTAATTGTAATCTTTGCAGGTAAAGCTTGTAACCTTTAAACTAACCACAGGCCAAGTTCTCTGCCATGTAAATGGCAGAGCTTGATACACTTTAATGGAGCTGTGCTAGTTTTTAAGAGCAGTGGATATGATCTTAATTTAGCGAGAAGGTTGTAGAAGCTTAGACATATAAAGAAGAGTCTAAATTGTTAATTTTCAGTCCCCGCACCTTGCTGTTAAACAGGAAAAAGTCCCATTGGCTTGTGGACTGCAGTGTCTGGTCAGAAAAGATATTTTTCTCGCAGTTCTTTAGTTCAACAACTTAATGCTTTTATTAATGTAATAGAATGAATCACTGTAATGTAGCCCTCTCTCTTTTTGCTCTTTTCCTCAGTCAACTGGTTTTCTGCCTTTGTGTTTCAGTGCCAAGAAAGAGCTTTCAGTCTGAAGCACAGCTAAGCACCTCTCAGTGTGTTGTGGTTAACTCGGGTTGACACCTGTTAAACCTTTAAATGTGATCACTTTTCTCATTTACTGTCTGTGAGCTGAGGTTAACGTAATAGCTGCACCTTCTAGGTGCATGCACGTCCACAAATATTATCAGTATACATTTTGACTTTGTCCTGGTCAAAGATGCAGGTCTGCTATAGTAAAGGTAAGGCAGTACTTGATGATGTGCAAAGAAAAAGCCTGTGCCATCAGTGAAAGAGTAAGTCATATTTTACCAATGCACTAGACTAGTAGCCCTGAAGTGGCTGCATAAGGCACTATTAAAAACAGCTTTATGTAAAATAGAGAAAGGACTGTACGTCTTATTAATTAAGCCTTGTACTGCTGCTTAAGAGAGTGCACAAAATGGGCAAAACAGATATTCTGGCAAAATATGAATGAAATGTACGTAGTTTGGAGAAAACAAACCTCCCCACTAAAGTGCAGAAGTAGTGTAGTTTCCCATCAGTACAGAAACATGGATTGCAGAAGTTACCGAGTATTATGGGTTTATGTTTAGGGATAGTAATAGGCTGATTAAAAATAGGTTTGACATGAGTTAATTCACAAATAGAACAATTATGAGCCAAACAGCATTTGTTTTGGGACTTCTTCAGAAGGAGGCTTTGGAAAGGTGCTACTGGCCATTCACATCAGGCCTTTTAAACAAAAATCTTTACCTATTAGCTGCACTTGCAGCAAAGGTGAATAGCCAGACTTATGAGATGTTGTTTGGGAGAAGTGTATACGTGTTTATTCTGATATTTTTCTTTTGACTGAAGTAATAAAATTGATTGCTTTTCCATTCATTTTTGACTGGTCACTACCCATGTTTCTTGTCCTCCTGTAAAAAGAAGGTTTGAGTCTTAAAACTGGAGTGGCTCTTGGGAGAAATGCTTATACTGCTATAATGGAGGCAATAATACAGCAGTACCTGTATTACTGATCTACCTGGGCTGTGGGTAATTGTGGGAGAGAGAAATGCCTGCCCAGTCTTACAAAGGTGAGAAAAAGAGATGAATAGACCTAGAAGAGAGACTCATGTTGTAGAAGAAAGTAGTGAACCTGAGCAAGTAATGGCTGAAAAAAATGGGTGTCCTTTTCAGTAAGGACAACTCTGAAGTGTCAACGTGGCATAGTAAAAAAACTTCCTCTTCTACACCTTCAGTGTTGTGTTTTCTCAGCTGGCATAATTAAAATATTTCCGTTGTGGATGAAGCAGCTGTGCTGTGGGATACAGAGGAAGATCTGCATCTTTCACCTTGTAAAAGGGCAAATGACAGAGTGCAGCCCAGGGTATGTTTTAGCTGCTGAGATACATTTTTTTTTTTTCCTCAGCAGTTCCACATTTCTTTGCCATTGAAACGGGTGTCTAATTTCTGGGCTGATGAAGAGTTTCCCATTACCTGTATTCTGAAAGAGGTTTATTCACATTAGTCATTCAGCAAATAATTCATCATAAAGTGTTTCCTAGCCAAAGGGTACTGTCTGTTTGATTGGGAGTTTGTGATTATGAGACTAGGCTAAAGTCTTCAGAATCATCTTTACAGGGTTTCCATAACAGAACAGACTAACTCACAGCAGTTGGCTTGAAAATGACTCTTCCTTGCTGTATCTCATTTTCTTTTTCGTTAGTGCCCTTTATCCCCAAAGGACACGGTGAATGTTGCAGTGTATAGGATTTGAAGAAATTCAGAGTAGATTCCAAATCATCTAGAGAAGCTCAGAGTTCAATCTTTTTTTTTTTTTTACCAACTCAATTACTTTTTTCTGCAGACTTTACATTCTTAGACTTCAAACATAACAAGAAAATTTCTTTCCTGCTCTAGATTCAGTGAATGTTTGTGCTGTAACTTCTCTGGGGAGGCAAAGTAGCTCCCAGCTGAACAGCTCTTCTCATAGAGTGTGATTTTTTTTAAAAAAATGAAATTGAAAATGGCATAGTATTTGAGCTCTAGATGATTTATTCTGACAAATAACAGAAGGGCATCTATAGATAAACATAGATGATTACATGCTGGTAAAGCCACCAGTTGTCAGGAGACCAGAAGAATGTTCTAGGGGGCAATAAATATCTATGATATTTATAAAGAATTATGATGCACGACTACAAAACCTGCATTACAAAACAGTTTTTCTAAATCAACAGCAAGATTTAATTTATAAAACCAGAACTCTATAAAACGAAGAACTGTATTATGTTCATTGGTTTAGTTTGTCTTGCATTTGCTTAACCCAAGAAACCAACTTAATACTGTAAATGAGTTTGGAAGCCTACTTTTGAGAAGAGCATCATAGTAGCAGATTAATACCTAAATTAATATTCACAGAAAGCCTAACCAAACAAACTGTTTTAGTCCTGTCTCTGTTAAATTTTTAATAACTATAGTTTTCATTGTTATAAGGATGATGTATTCAATTCTGTTTCTCTGCTGCTCACTAGGGAACAGTACAGTATTTTGGGAGAGACATCACAGAAAACTCAAAAGAGTTAGAATGGCAGTAACAAGTATTTTTGAATGTGGTGGCTGCAACTGGCAGAAAGTTAGGTTTATGGCTTTTTACTGAATAATTTAAATACCAAATTAAAGGAGTCATATAGAGTAGTCAAATATGTCTTTTCCAGTAATTCTAAGTGCCTTATGTAGCAAGACTCTGAAAGTTTAGGAACCACATGAGCCACTAATTGAGTTTCTTTTCCCAGAGGTGCTATGGCTCTTAATTCCTTATCACCGGTGGTGGTCTCATTGAGATACTCTGCTATAAATAGCCAGTGGCTCCACATTAGCTTCTAGATTGCAAAATTGCATCTAAAATCTTTCAGATCTTAGTCTGTATACTTTCCATATAGAGACTGGCTCTTTTCTGGGTGTTTTTTCTGACCATATACTACTTCACTAGAAAACACTAAGTTGTCGAAAGACAAACAGTTTGCAGAAAAGATTGGTAAAATGTTGGTATATTTTCCATTTAAAAAAAAAAAAAAAAGTTGTAGAATTGTCAGAATACTGTGACCCAGTCCAACAGTCTCTTTATTTCTGTGATACTTTATATTTTTTCACTTCATTTGGGGTTGAAGAATGGAAGATGTTTTCTCACAAAAGGTAGGGAAGAAGAATTCCAGTGTTAATAGTAGAGTCAGTGCTTGATAACTCTTACTCTGGTACTGAAATGCCATCACGTATGTTATCAGAGGACAATCCATTAGACTTTTCTTCTTGATAAGATGGTCCAGTTTTCCTTTTGTATTTACAATGTTCACTTTGGTTTTTTTCTAATTCTAAATATTATGCTTTTTTTTTTCACAGAAGACGACTTATAGAGTAGTGTAATTGAATGTAAGGGGTGGATTCCTTGTCAGTGTAGGTGCAGTTGTTCTCATGTAGACATGTATTTGAACTTTTTAAAAGTTTCTCAAGGTGGAAATTGCCATGCCATAGGTAACAGTAGAAAACTGTAATATTACAAAATATTTTAAGAAATGAATCAAGCACTTTATGGTCCCAGCTATAGAAACAAGGCTGAATTTTACTCTGTGGACTTTGTTTTCATTTTCTTGAGCAGGGAGTCATCAGATGTGCTTGTCTTCTTGTAGAGCATGGCCTCTGTTTTGGTTTTGTTTTGTTTTTATTGCAAAGACTCCAGATTCACCTATATTTGTGTCCATATCCAGTTAATGGTAAAATTTTAATAACAGGCTTGATAATATTTCATCCATATGTGCTCAGTGTTCTAATTCTACCCTCCTGGGATGCCTATATCAGAGTTGCATACTCTTGAGCAGGACAGAAGATGTGTATTTGGTTTATATCACCAAACTCTTTAAAAATGAAAAAAAAAACTTCCCTTCTCCCTTTTATAAAATGTTGTAAAGACATATGATTGCGTTTTGATTAAAAGTAATTACAGGTAACCTTAATTAGCTCCCGATCCCATGGGTTTAGATTCAATGCTCTATTTAAAATGAACAAATATGAAAAATGAGTATTTCTTGAATATTTCCATAATGAATGAGAATGTTGGGGTTTTTTCATGCTTTCCTACTGTTTAAAAGAACTCTGAAACAATAAATCAAATTTAAAATGCCCAGAATCAGTAGTAACCTTATTGTCATCATTCCCATAACTGATTTTAAACATTGGATTTTCATGGATAGGTAACCGTTTACTTTCTACATGAGCTGCTGTGATAAGAATTTATTACAGGACCTGAGGGAAATGTTGTTACATCTATTAAAAAAAAGTTACCATCAATTTTGTGGAATTAGAACATCGATTTAATTTGGCCTCCTTTAATTGATGTTAGGTAGCTTGGGAACTGATGTCCTCACTTTGTAAATGCACTTAATCACTTCTTGCTACAAAACCTTGAATGTAATTTTTCCAATCAGAGCTGACAGTTGTTGGGTTAAAGCTCAAAGCTAATAAATTCTCATGGACTAGATACTGTACTACCTGCTGTCTTTCTTCAAAAATATTTAGATTGCAAAGCAAGTCTGAATAATTTTAATCGGATAATCTCACTCAGTGGGTTTGGTTTTTTTTATTTGCTCATGTTAGCACAGTAATTCAATTTGATGATATTTTTCTTTACGAGAACAAAATATTCCTCTTGTACAGTTGTCAGGTAGCATAGTGTAGAACACAGTTAAATATATGGTCAGAGTGCCTGGGATTAAGTGGCATTTTGGCTGTGATTTCCGAAGGCAGAGAGGCTTTAGCAGCGGGTGGACAAAGACACGGCAGGTTAAAAGTCATGCAGTTCACAGAAGCAAATGTCAGCATGCCCAGGTTAATGATGGCACTTTAATTGAATGATATGGAAATAATAACTTTAAAAATTAGTCTGCTTATTCTTATTTGTAGTATTTGTTCAACATTTCACACTTTGTTTGGAGAATAAAAATAGATTTGCAAGTGAGGCGTTTTAATGACGTATTCCTGATGAATAATCATTGCTGCAATCAAAGTTTTCTCTGGAGATCATGGCCCAATTAAGAATGACACGTTGGTTGGGGGGAGAAATAAGAACTCCAGAAGTCATTTTACTATAGAATACCACCTTTCATAAAATTATTTCTACTTTTATTGTTGGTCTTGTTTATAGTCTTCCAGGCACCTAGTAGGAACATTGGGATAAGAGAAAAAAAGCCTTTTGTCTTGGAAAAACACCTCAAGCAGTCAAAGAAATCAAGTTGTGTCATTTTATTTTTTCCACCAGTGAAGGGCTAGTAAAGTTCATAAATTCCTGTGGCAGCTTTTCTGGCTGCCCAGGTTACCTGGCTGTTTGGTTTTTTTCTGTAAAAAAATGTGGGCTCGCCTCTCGAGGAACTTGGCTGTATGTGGGATTTGCTCATGCACTAGGAAAAAAAAAAAAATTAATTTCTATGTACTCTTTTTAGAATACTTTCTAGACTCACGAAACTGGTATTTTCAGTATCTGTGCCATGACTCTAAAAGACATTTCCTTGAGCTGGCCATGGGAAGGGATTATACTACCTTCCCATCAAAGCACCAGTCCCAATTTTTCACTTAGTTCTTGCAGAAAATGAAAAAAATGCTGAATGAGGCAATTAAAGACAGAAACAAGTATTTTGTTTTAGAGGCTACTTCTTTCTTTATGTTTTTTTTGTGTGTGTGTTTTTCTTTTTTTTTTTTTTTGTCTTGTAAAGTGGGCTGATAAGACTGAATTTCTGAAAAGAAATAAAACATGTTTAACGATCCAAAATTATGTGAATAATTAATTAAGATGTTGAAGCCAAAGCCTTTCAAAGACATAACATAATTTAATATTTAATTGTATTTTTTATATTAGTATATTTTCACTCAATTTCACTGAATTTTTAGGGTTGGAAGGGACCATAGAGATCAACTCCCCCACCAAAGCAGGATTGCCCAGAGCATGTTACTTAGAACTGCATCCAGGCGGGTCTTGAAAATCTCCAGAGAAGGGGACTCCATGACCTCCCTGGGCAGCCTGTTCCAGGGCTCCATCACCCTCACTGGGAAGCAGTTTTTCCTCCTATTTGAGTGGAACCTCCCATGTTCCAATTTGTGCCCATTACCCCTTGTCCTCTCGCTGGCAACCACTGAAAAGAGTCTGGCTCCCTCCTCCTTCAACCCACCCTTTAGATGCTTTTCTTGGTCAAATGATAATTTTTCAGAAAAAATATTGTGTAATATATATTATCTTGCCTTAAAAAGTAAAGCAAGTTGTTTTAAATTTATAAATGAGAATGAACAGCCATATTTACTGAGAGATCATAACTCTCCTTGGGTACTAGGCACTTTTAAATTATGAATGTGAAATACTTAATAGATAAAAGCAATATGAAAACTGTTTTGGCTTACTGTGTAATTAGGATATGTTCTATCTTTACACAATTCTGATTTTTATTGAAATTTTGGAATATATTGACCACTATCAAATTTTTCACTCTTCCCTATTTGCTTTTTGCATATAAGTTTGACTTCTACCCCATGTCTAGGACTGCAGAGAAGCTCTTCTGATGTGTGCAGAAGAGTTTGAACTTAAAGGAATGAAGCAGATGATGTTTTAAATGTGTAGGTATTTCCCTCTCAGAGGAGGATTAGGAACTGACTTTTAATCCAAATCTTGTTGATCCAGACCAGGAGGTGTGGTGTTGATAACAGATGTGTCGAGGGCAGATGTTCAGTTTTCTCTGAAATATTCCATCACTGCAGGTCTCAGAAACTGAGAGGTATAATGGGGGATAATTGTTCTACTCTAGGAAACACATTGTGTTATGCACATGGTTAAAAGCAGCATATATTTATGGTCTTATTTAATGGAACTTCAGATGGAAAGGAGGAGAGGCTTCCGCTTGCGTATGTCACGTCATCCCAAGATGGCACCTGGCTTAAGAGTATGCTCCCTTCATGTGGGACACGATCTGCTTTTACATAGTTAACTAACTGGGCTAGCTAATTTCCAAACAAAATGCAAACAATGAAGTCCATTTTGGTGTACTTTGCACCAAATGTATTTAAAAGAATACTCTATGAAGAACAGATAATCTAACACAACCAGATCTGTGAATCACCCCGTTCCTGTATATGACAATATAAATACCAAATATCTATTTTTTAAGCCTTGGTACATCTATAAACATGTATTTTGTGTTAGAAAGTTGTTGTTATAACTTCACTGTGCCAGTGAAGGAATACCACTATTTCTGATACAGATGTTTTCTTTCTTTCAAGAACAGGGAGTTTTCAATACTGTAAAATTAAGATCATTGTTCTCTCATTCTCACCTAAAGTAACTGCTTTTCACTGTGTTCCTAGGGAACTTATCCAATTGCATATTGCTTATATCTCTCAAAAATCAGTTATAAGTCAATTCCTATATTGATCTGATTTAATACAGAAGTGTATAGAAATACTGCTGGGATAACATCACTATAAAATCTGTCCTGGGGATTTTATTTAATTGGATTTGCAAAGTAGGCATTTCTCTGGTCTGACATTTCTATTTTTGTTTTAAATATTTATCTTTCAAGTCAGTTGCTTGCACTGTCCATTTAACTGATTAAATTGAAGACAGTTTGAGATCCTGGTGTTGACATTTGCATTTAACCTATGGCTGTTAGAAAGAAATTAATTAGTGATTATACAGTTTGCAGTAGTTCATTTTACTTTTTTTTGTCAGGCAGTGAGTCCACCTCTCCTAGATCCACAGCCAGCACTTCATTGCATTTTCTTTAAAGAGCTACACCACCTTCAGGGAAACTTATCACGAGAGCCAGCTTTAGGCACAAGTGGAACAGGTAACGGCCATGGGTTTTAAAGTGTTGAGGGCATCAAAATCCCAGTTTTAGGCAAGACAGAACTTCTCTGCATCTCCCAGCTGCGGCTCCCAGCCTCAATTTCCTCCCTCCTGCAGTGATGGCAAAGCAGATCTACAATTGTGGCCTAATTGAGAGGCTGAGAACTGTGATGGGCCATTGCACACCCGGACCTATTTTCTGCCTTTCTCTAGCACTGTCTGCCTCCTTTAGAGGGCAAGAGGTTCTAGACACAGTAATGCCCTAATGATATGATGCAAGTCTTGCTGGCAAGTGCTGGTAACAGTCAACACTTCCCTTCTTGCTTGACTTTTACAATCTCAGTAGTGCAGATACGTGCCTTTCACATGGATGATTATGGAGAAAGATACAGCCAAGAGGATCATAGTATTTTCCAGAGACAGACAGCTTACTCTAGCTTTCCTGGGAAAAATTATATTTGATGAAGTCAGTTTTACAAAGCTGTGAAATAGAATTGTTATGAAGAAAATTTGAAGTGCTTTTTGGTTGTTTCTGCAAAACCTGATGATCTTATTCATGTTCTTCATGCTGGGTGTTGTAAGAGTAGGCGAACATGGATTGCTGGTGGTGACAGGTGTAGCCTCCAAGCAGTGAGTGAATGGGTTTGTACCTACCTCCTTTCCTAGAAAGTATAAGAATTCCTTATCATGCTGTTGCCTAATTAACATCGTAAGCCACTTGCAGGAGCGAATGGGAAGCAAAAAGAGCAGGAGCCAGTATGACTCCATACCTGTGAGTCAGGTGTCAGCTCAGTGGCAGAGCAGTTGAGAACTCCTGCTGTTCCACTCCATCCCCAGACACCATCCAGCAAATACCTGCTGCTTTCTGGGACACTGTAGTTGTTTCCCAGCTGATCTGTGAGGCTGCTGCCTTGTATGAAAGTGGAGTCCAGTCAGACTCCAGTCTCCAGTAAGGAATACGATGTTGTTAATTGCTTTCCTTTAAATGATACCCTTACTTGTCTGTGAATTCCTTAGTGTACTGTTAGGCTCAGTAGACCAAAATGCAGGACTTGGACCAGACCCCAACATAACTTGCAAAACTAGCTATTTTTTTAGCTCTGATAAATCTAGAGCTTGAGAATTAAATTCCCAAATCTTAAATCCTGACTATCCCTATGGAGTCCCTAAAGAGTGAATTTCCTGGAGTCCTTCCCTTAACTCTCTGAAGTAGAGGGGATGACAGCTGGGTTCTCTGCTTTAATTAGACTAAGGAAGCAGCTCATAAAAGATTGGAAAAGAGAGCAGAAATCATCCAACCTCCTAGTGGAAATGCTGCATGAATAATGTTGGAAGGGAATTGGTAGCTCCAAAAAGTTAAATAAGCCAAACATTTGTCAGTTGGTTTTTCCCATCTTTGCAAATTTCCCTGGTAACAATTGGGTGAGTTGGTGATTCAGAACATGGTTCCATTTATTTGGCTGAAAAGTGGTAAGTCGTAAATATTTCAGGAATCTGTGGCAAGTTTCCTCTACTGTGACTCATAAGGATTTGGATTATTATTATGGAAACATTTGTAAAGTTATTCTCTTTCTTTTCATCAAGAACTGTTCACTTGAGAATCCATGCTAGGACTGTGTTCATTGCTCATCTGTTTTCTCTCCAGGGTTTAAAGCGTTCGTCACTGTGTCAGGGCACTGAAACAGTGCCTGATGGTGTGGGTGACAGCATGTAAAGTGAATGCCAATATTCAGACTATATATAGACTGAAAATATTAGCATCAGACAGTTATTGGGACAAATAGCAATTGCTGTGACATTCACCAAAAAAAAATAATCAAAATTAATATGCAAGTTTGTTGGTTATTTTTAGTGTATATTTCATTCACCAGGTCATATGATTTTGAGATGACCGAGGGGGTGACTTATGTATGAGTAAAGGAATGTTTCTTTCATCAAATGAAAAAATAGTATTTGCAATCTTTCAGGAAAGTTCTAGAATTAAATTATACCTGTATGATACTCATTATATGCACTATACCAGGATCCAAACTAAAGAATCTAGAATGCTTTTCATATAAAGTGTAATGTTTTTTGGAGGGGATAGTTAAAAAACCTTGTTGAGATTTAGGACCTCACACTTTGATCCTTAAGCTACTAAGTGTTTGTTCAAGCCTTGAAAGAAGCAGTGTTTTAATTATGGATATTCGTGTTACTGCTCAGTGGCTGTGTCTATACATTGCTTATAGAAAGTGAAAAGACAGACACGAGAAGTTACCAGTTAATGCAATCGCTTTCATGGTGGGAAGGTTCCAGGACCAGATGAGATTCACTCAGAGGTGGTATCAGCTGTCTGTGTGTCCCAAAGGGCTAACAGCCAGACTGTGTGCTAGCCTTCCTCACCATGCAGGGGACTACTGCATTGCCATCAGTGCTCATGTCTGCTTCTTTCTGTGGACCTCAAGCTCTCAGCCCTAAGTTAACTAAGTTAATAGGGGCATTACGAAGAACAATAACCTGGTAGAAAATCAGTGATTAGCATTTTTGTGATTTGTAATGCTGTACGGAGAGGGGACTGGCTGCCATTTTCCCCTGTGTCACTGAACTCAGTCTGACCACAGACAACATTTAGATGGTTGTGTTTGATATGGTTTGTATTATGTGTTGATTAAATCTACAAATGACACAGCAAGAAATTGTCCAACACCAAGCACACAGTTGCATAAGGAAAAGACTAATAAGCATACAACTAAAGTATTTTATTCTTTTTTATCTTCTAATTGTATTATCTGTTACTACAGAACAAGTTATGGGAACAAAAATTAAATTGTTCATATTCAAGGATCAGTGTTTTACTCAGTAAACGTTTTGACAATCTGTAGGTACTTAGAATTAAATTTAAAATTCACAACATAATTTTTGCTTCAGTGTTGATCAGTTTAAGTTATTTTTAAATAATGTAAAATGTCCAGAGAAACCTTTTGCGAATAATTAAAATAGAGCCTGAATGGTGCTATAAGGTATTGCATTAGCAACTTAATTAATTATTTCACAAAGCTGTATTAATAGTAGATTCTCTATTATACTTCTGAAACAGCAGAGCTCTTTTTAGGAACCCCCCTTGTCTTGTGTGAGGTAGAAGTAATTTAATATTTTGGCTACATAGATCTGTATGCACACTTCCCTTTTCCCTGCTCTACATTCTGTCCTGGTCGTCTGTTTGATGCATAGGTAGAGATCACTATTTAAAATGGCACTTAAATCACTCTTGAATACTTAATATCTGGCCGAAATTTTTGGAATAATATGTAGGAATTGGTGTTACTTTAGTTTACCAAGTCATAGGCAAAGAAATACAATGTTAGTTATGAAGTATAGTGAAGAGTTTGGAATTCATCTGAAGTATCTAAAATACAGGTTCTCCTGTTTGCCTGCATATTATTTTAAGTCAAACCACTGAGTGACTTCTGTTGCTATAGAAATATTAGAAAAGCTATTTTAACATAGAGCAGCTAATTGTCCTACTGTCATGGGAACAAACAGCTTTTTCTTTCATCTATAATGATGTGTGAAGTTGGATGGGTGAAGTTGAAAAATGGCAGAGTAAAGCCAGCAGAGAAAATGATGAAGAACTGTATCAAGCATCTTGCACGTATAGCAGTGTTGAAACACCCTAAACCAGGCTTTTTTCATAATTATTACTATTGTAAATACGAGTTTGAGGGAAGTCAGGGCATTTGATAAGAAAGGAGAGCCAAACCTTGTGTAATACAATGTAGATAACAAAAGAACAATGCTTACATAAATCAAGTTATTTCAGAACTTGGAATATCACCCCACTCCATGATTCTTGCACACCAAGTGTCCAGCCCCCCCACGCTAAATGTAACTGGTTTATTTGGGAACCTCAGCCATTGTGTGGTAAAGAGCTCTTTGCAGAGCCAGGAATTGAATTCCTGAGCAGTCGTGCTCTGTAGTTGAGCATGAGTTCTGATTGTGGCTGGTTTTGGTTACATGACTTAAGTAATGAGATTTTGGGTTCAGTTGTGCTTGATACTGTTTTGTGTGTGATTTTTTTTTTTCTTTTAATATTGTTTTTTCTGTTGTTTGTGTTGTGAATGGGTTAACATGTCTTTTAAGTTACTTTATAAGAGCAAAATTCAGAGAAGTCATATTATTTGCACATTGTAGACTAATAGCCTGTATTTTATTTAACTAGCTTCACTACTAAAAACTGTAAATTTTTACAGTCTGGAAATTCCAGAGGTTAGATATTTTGCTCATCAGAAGAAATAGAACAGGTTAGTTGTGCAAAACAAGTATTTAAATAATAATGATGGTTAAACTTAATGTAACTTCCATTTGGATTTAGTTTTTGTTCTAGAATATGACTATTCTTTTATATATATATGCAAACTAATGTCCTTTAATGATGATTGCAGGCACTGGAAAATGTTCTTCTATAGTATGTGTCCTTGAATGTCTCAAACTTAAACAATTTGATCTAGAAAATATGAGCAAATAGATAAATTCAGATTCCAACTTCTGCTCAGCATACTGGCTAAGACTAGAACTCCAGCAGGGGTTCCCCCCTCCTGCTTTTTGACCAACATGAAAACTAGCAGCCAGACACAGTGTCCTGATTTAGGATTTGTTTGGTGCAGGGTCATTTACTGATGCTTTAAAACAGTCCTTTTTTTTTTTTTTTTTTGTCTGACTCCTGGGCAAAACTATGATATTACTGTTCACTGAGTATTCCCATATGGATGCCCTCTAGTGTAAAGACCTCCCTGAAGCCTCTCTCACTTTTCTAAACCTGGAACCAGCAGGGAAGCATCCTGTGAGCAGGAGGGTGCTGCCTGCACATCGCCCTGCCTTGTCACCGTCGAGGCCAAACAATGCACTTCTGTTGCCACTCTGTGTACAAAAGATGGCAAGGGACGTTTCTTTCTAGTGGGAAGTAAATAGTGTGATTTATTGTGTTACTTACACAGCAATGAATTACATACTTGTTCTGTCTCACAAAATTCTTCGCTTCTGAATTCATTGCCCTAATTCAGCTCTTCAAAACATCCTCGAGTCTGGGGGCCTTATGAGAACACAGGTATGTCAGCCCTCATCTCTGGGCCATGCTGTGTCAGTTCTATGCTAGGATTATTCATGTAATTCAGATCTCTAACCTATAAATGCTTTGAGCTATACACACCTAACTTTTCAACCTCCAATGGCTTAATTATTCAATGAGTTATTTTTGTAGAAAATATCACATCAAAAAGAATATATGGGATAACTTGTTCTAGTCGTACCTAATCTCAGCTCTGTCTTTGATGTGCAGATTCTGGCAGGTGCTCACACAAGGTTGTTCTTCTGCACATCATTTCAATTGAGGTTCAGCCAAGAATCTGTGCAGAGGTATATTCTGCTTTCAGTTCCTTTACATAGCAAAGGACAAGTCCCCTCTGTTAATATGTCCTGTTCTGTTTTAATACTAATGAAATAGATTTAGGAAATTCACGTAATACTTAATTGTTTCAAGATCACCTGGAAATTACTTTCTGTTATACTTTGAAGCTTAAAATAGAGACTTAGCAAAAAGTGCTCTTAATAATATATTTTCGGGTGCAGCAAGTTTTTCTTCTGCAATGAGAAGAAAAATCACTCTATATAATACCAGGATGTAGGGTTAAATAGATATTTTAAAGAAGAGGTTATTCAGATAAACTGAAAAAATGCATAAAATTGACTGACCTCTTCAGTCACTTGATATCCAGATTTGAATGGGTTCTTCTGACAGAGATACAATACTTTAAGAATCTAACTTGTTCTGCTAATCTTTAGTTCAACAGCCATCACAGCTAGAACTGTTGGGATTTATCAGTCCTGTACAGGAGACAAACACATTTTGTATTTCATAATGGTTATTATAAAATTAGGGAATATCTTGAATTCTGTAATGAATGGATTTTCTTATCTGCTGTAGTAAGTGTCAGTTGTGCAAGGAGGTGACAAAATCATACCTGATTTAATGGATCTGAATAGTAGCCTGTAGCAGCAGAAACAATTGTGTAGATTTTTTCCAGACTTTTTTTCTTTTCTGAAAAGAAACTTATATTTTAGAAATAAGCAGTACTTGAGCATGTTTCCCCGTTCTCCTTGGAAAAAAACTCATTGTGGGAACAATTGCATATTATGAATGGCCTTGAAAAATAAGTAAACAATGTGTTCTTCTGTTGCTAAGAGAGTATGTGCATCTTACCCATCTGTCCTCCTCCTGTTTTTCTTCTGTGTTATTATTCTACAAAGTCAATTCTTCCAGAGAATCTATTTGATTATTTTTTTTTCCTTGTAAGAAGTTTACAGGACAAAAAGCAATAGAAAATCACCTCAATATTGTTCTTGAGAAGCTATTTTCCCTTACTTCCTTGAACAAGCTCTTTGTATAAAAAAAAACATGAAATAGAAGGAGAACATAAACCCCTCTACCTTTTATCTCACTCATTTAATGAAGCAAAATTCTCCTGAAGAGTGCCTTGGAGTATTTAAAACAACAAGTGATACAGTAATTACAGATTGAAGAAAATGTTGCTGCCTCATCTGGTGCTCTAGGTGAAACATTGCAGGAGTAATAAAGATGAGTTTCCTCAACTTTGTGTTGCCAGAAGTGGGGAGTTGAGGAGACACGGGAGCAGCTCCCGAGGAAGGAGTTGGAGTCACCGGAGCCACCGCACGCATCCTTGGTCAGGAGCAGTGGTGCTGGTCTCTCTGGCTGCCTTTGCCTTTTAGAAGAGGTTAAAATGGTAATGACAATTTAAAGGAGGTAGTAAAGAGAAACTAGAGAGTTTTCTGCAAAGGCATAAACACTCAATAATAAGTCCTGTTAATCACAAGTAATATTTTATCCTTATGGCTGTTCTTCGCTTAGGTGTTTGTACCACATCATCTCAAGCTAATACTGTCACTTTGGTTAATGATGAGCTCCAAGGTTAATGGCTTTACACAGTGATGCCTTTTGATCCTCTCGAAGCCCTCAGTTATTCTCCTTTCCTAGTTTATGTGCAGCATTGCAGAAGGTCATATATTTCTTGAAAGAGCAGGCACTTGATGTAAATACCATTACAGCTGGAATAAGAAAGCTGTATAAGCTGGAATAAGAAAAAGAAATATAATCGAATAGTATGTCTTTAAGCTAGAAATAAAAAACTGGTAGTGTCACTGCTAGTTAGGCCTGAAAAATGCTGTAGCTTTTGCTTAATTTGCTAGGTTTATGAGCATCAGAAATGTTCTGACAAAATGTTGGTGACTTGTAGGAATTGAGATTACTATCTGGAATAGATACTGATAATTATTTAAAAGGTTTCCTTGTTACTTTGAGGAGAAGGCTCTTATTAGAAAATTTTGTCAATAAGCTTTTTTTGGTAATGAAATGGAATATTAAAGGGATCTCTGCTGGTTGTCATCCAAAATTATACCAGTAAAATATTCTGTAAGTTTACCAATATCTCAGTATATAGTCACAAAGAATCAGGATAGAACATAATAAATCTTTCCTGTGTGAAGGAATCCCCCTGAAAGGGAAACCCACAGTCACTCTAAATACTGATAAGGCAGAAATCATGTAGGCTTTGTTCATCCTCATGTTGTGTTGTCATTCACAACACATAAAACTGAGTAATTGATTTTTGTTTTCTGTAAGAAACACAATCCTCTCATTTTTGTGGACTGTAACTTAGCAGGTTTTGAAGAGGTTTCTTGCTGAAAAATTAATTGCTATTTAGTGTACAATTATATCCAGCTTTAGAATTTATACCTTATGTTCACATCACTGAGCAACTATTCTGCATCATGTGTAGTGGAAAGTAGATTTAGGCAATTTTCCCTATAGATTTGTGCATATGTCACCTTTGGGCACAAGATGAGCTAATAGAATTGAAGTGAATGTAATTGGCAGAAGGTCAACCAGGGAGCTGTATACGTCTAGAGTTTCCAGAAAGGCCAGAGTTGTTTCATGTTGGTGCATTACTTGATTAGTATGCAGGTAAGGTGATTGTGCCTCAACAGAATAATTGGATCATTCAAATATCTGCAAGCCCTGGTGTATCTACAAAGCCTGAACAGTGATTAGATCCTGCCTGTTCATCGCGGCAAGCCTTGAAATTCTTCCCACTGTGAAAAACTAATTTTCTGTGGGAATTTATTAAATAAGAAATCTGCATGCCACTTTACCTTGTAAGCATTACCAGCAGAATACAAAGATTTCTTTTGACTTTGATGTATGCACTTCATGGATGCTTTTATATCATTGTTTTGTTATTTTTCTGCATTCAGCACAAATTCCTTTGTTACATAGATTTCTGGAGAAGAGTTGCATCTTCATTCAATGATAAAACAGTTCATTTAAAGAGAAGGGAAGGGGGGGAAGGATGGTCTGTGGGGGAAAAAGAGACACAATTAAAACATGACAGTATGTTTCAGTTGTTAAGAAAAAGCCAGGACAAATATTCATAAGTTGTTGCTTTTTAATCTTCATATTTCTATGCAGAGATTGGTTACTACTGCATCAGTAAACAAATTTTACCATGTCATCTGATTTTTGTTTTGAAAACAGAATGCAAATCCGTGTTAATAAGGAACAACTAGTATTGCAGTGTAAGATTTCTGTGCTGCCCAACAGATTAAAAAAAAAACAAACAAAACAACAACAACAACAACAAAAAAAAAACAGGAAAAAAGGAGGAATTTAAGAATTTAAGCTTCCTAGCAGGGTTGCAATGTGTGTTTCATCCAAATACAAAAGTGCTCTGAAGGGCAAAATAACAAGGTCCTTTCTATACATATAAAATGAACTCATGCTGTATCTTCAATGCCTTGGAGCCAGTGTCTCAGTCAAAATACCTTTCAGTAAGAGGACGTAGGAGCAATTCATCTTCTGGTCTCAGCTAATGACAGCCAGCTTGGTTGTAGTGGAACAGTGTAGTCCAAACCTCTGCCCTTCTTTGCTCGGCTTTTTGGGTGTTTTTAAGTACTTAAAGGCTGTAGTACAGCTACTCCTGGAAGCCAGGCTCAAGTTATAAACACAGTATCACTTGAGCTACCTTGTAGTAGAGCCACTGTAGAAGATAATCACCTAAAAAGAGGAAATCCTCTTGGGTTAAGAAAAAGAGTGGTATACAGACCTAAATGAATAATTCATGGGAAAAAAAAATCAGCTCGTAGAATGGTTTGAGATTCTCTCAACTGTGTATTAATTATTCAAGTGTTTCTGAGAAGTTTTTTCTTAAACTTTATTGTAAATGTTGGAAATCTTAGATTGATTTAGAAAACTGTACGGTCTTCCCAGACCTGAATGGGTTGGGTACACAAGCGCCTGCATGACTATGTTTGGTGTAGATTTAAAACTTGTTTTCAATAAAATCTCTATCAGTGAAACTTAAAAACTTCACGAACTATGTTTCTATAGTAAAACACAACAGCTTTAATTTTTTATCCAAGTGAGCATCCAGCACAGTATAACACGGCCAAAAGTAATTCATTTGGAAACTTAAATGGATCTTTAAATACTTATTCCTGCGTAATTTACAGAGCTCTGCTTGGTGTGATACTTATCACTACTTAATAGTGTTGCATTTATATTACTCAATAGAGGAATATTTCTTTCCTTCTCTTATAAATTGTAATTGTCTCTCCATTGGCACATGTCAGTATCCAAGTGGTTTGAGGATGGTTACATTAAATATATCCATATATCCATATATTTGCGTAAGGTGACACAGTCTTGCCATAAAAAAAAATAATCCCAAACTATAACATAAACTGATACTGCTAGCTTTTCCTCCTTTGTGCAAAAACAGGAGGAAAAAGTATTGTTGCCTTGATAGTTTTATATCAGTATGCCAGAATGTGTGAGAAATACCAAAGGCTGGCATATTTTTCGTATTTTTCCTGGCTGCTTTGAGACCCTTGGATGAAAGGCTTCTTAGATCACTGTCTAAAGTAGTGCCATGGAATGAACTCACAGACCTGAGTACCAGTAACGGATGGTCTGTCTGCTTGAAATAGGTTTTTGACACATATGTGATGATTTTGTTAAGAGAGGAAATGTCTTGATAATGTCCTTGCTGAGTTCTGTTCAGGTAAGCACATTTTCCTCTCTTTGCCAGAGTCATTGCAGTTTACTTTCCTTGCCGGAGTTCTTCCTATTATTTCAATCAGATAAAATTAATCAGCAAGTTCCCGTCAAAAACTTTTGTATGCTGATTGTGCAAATGTGTAATGTTTGTTGTTGTATTTGTGTTGTACTCCCCAAATGGCTGCATTTCAGTGATGGTTACAGTAATACAACTGGAGAGGAAAATGAGCAGTCTTCAATGGGAAAGGAGGCTGGTGTTGCTGCCTCTTTTCTCCTGTTCTCTTACTAGTTCTGTATCCAGTGCCATATTTTTACCTTCTCATCTGTGACTCCTAGCCATTAACCTCTAGTGTGGATTTTTTCAAATGCTTTTTGAAAAACTGAACGCACTACAACCACAATATTTCTCTTATCTGTCACAGCAGTAATATCTTCAAAGAACTCTAGGAGATTAGTTGAGCGTAACCTCCCCTTCCTAAATCTGTGCAGGATACCCTTAATCACGCTCTGTTCTCTCAAGTGCTCTTCAACCTCGTGCTTTACTTTTCTCCTTCAATTGACTTTAGTTAAACTTAGGATGTAAACACGGAGTTTACATGAAGATTAGACATGGTTGAACAATATTATGAGTGAGCTTCTACGTGAAGAATGACCAAAAAAAAAAGTGACTCCAGTCTAGAAAAAAAAGGTGACTGAGGGAGCTTGTGAGAAAGGTCTATAAAACCTGAGTGAGATCGAGAGGATTAATAGGAAATGATGGTTCATTGTCTCTTCTGCTGCCAGAATTAGGACACACCACATGAAACTAGCATGCAACAGATTCAAACAAAAGGAGCTGGTTGTTAACAGAACCTGTAATTAAGCCACGGAATTTCTTACTGTAGGATTTTATGGTTGATAAAGTCTACGTAGGGTCGAAACGAGAGTGGACAAATTTATGCAAGAGAAATCTGTCAAGGTCAGTTAAATGTCAAGACACTGAAATGTGAAGAAGTGCTCAGGCTACATATAACAAGGAGTTATCACCGAATGTTAGCCCTGTTTGTACACTCTCTCCTTGGCATTTTCTGCTGGCCATGTAATAAGGAGCTCTGTGGACATCTAGTATGGCCTCATCTGGCCTTTGGTTTACATTTCTCTGTAGTTCTAATAGAAAGCTTCCTGATCATCTAAATCTTCAAAAATTTTCACCTCTGTGTGGATTGACACAGGTTCTAGTTCTCGTAAGAACAGCAGTTTAAAGTGGCTGAAATGTTAGCTACATTTCACTCTTGGCTTTAGTGCCAAACATGTTTTGCATAGTTTGCGGGAATTTAGCCTTCAGACAGATAATTGCAGATAGTTTGAAGTTCTACAAGAAAATGCAAATGACTCCATTTTATCTCTGTCTTGATTTAGATTTTGTGATTGGTTGGGTTTTCTTGGTCTTAATTAAAAGTTTATTTTTAAGAGATGTAGAGTTTTCTTTTTCCTGCTGAACGATTTCCCCTCATCCTCCTCCCAAGGGATAGAATTACCTAGATTGAGGTTGAAGGAAATATTAATTAAACTTAGTGATAAAATAAAGTCTACAAAGAACATGTTTTGTGCTCCTTGTCAATGAATCTCCTTATGTAAGAAGTTTTAAAAATTCCTTATATTTTGTCACTAAAGGTAGCATTACAAAGCAGAGTATGTTTACAGTGTCCAAACGGACCTGCCAGGATATCAAAATCTGAAATAAAAGAGCCAGAATCACTTCCTTTTTGCTTGCTTGGAGTTTTAAATCAGTGCATTAATTTAAGTATGTTTTTTTCTGTTGACATAAAGAAAAGGTTACGATTGGTTTTATCTTTTCTGTTAAAAAAATTATTATCAGGAAATATATAAAGATAGGGGAGTTGGAACCAGATTGCCAGAGCTCACCTGGCAACAGAGTAAACATTCTCACAGAGAGGGGAGAGAGAGAGAGACAACAAAAGAGATTCTTCTCTATTGCTAATATGTTCTGTTTTAGAACTCTTAAGCCTCACAATCAGAAAGAGAAGTGTTAAACAAAGAAAATAAGCAAAACATCATATACTGCTATCTCAAAAGAAAATAGTTGAAATATTTTAATAAACAATATAGCTTGGATTCTGAAAGTAAATTGATTACAACTGGCCGTCCTGTAGCTGTGAAAGGATTGCAAATGTGGTTTGTTCTGTTTTGTTTTTAAAAAGTATTTTATAAAAGCAGTTGATTTTAATGGAGAATTCATGAACGTAAGTACATGCCCAAGCAATTTCACTTTAGCACAGCACAGTGTAGAGCTTCAGCTGTTTGATACAGCTTGGCATTGCTAATTCTGTGTAGCCACTGAATACCTGAGCTCTAAGTCAGCTTTTCAGTTCCAATGCACTAAAAATGGGAAATAAAAGGAATAATAATTAGAGGTAGTTATTAATATGATATTAAAGTAATAGCAACATTTTGCTCAGTTTTTATGTTCCAGAAGAATATTTATGTAGTTGAGTTAGTCAGAAATGTTAATGAGAAATGAACTTTTAAGTCTCATGCCTGATAACTGACACTGAGAAAGGAAAAGAAGGACTGTAGCTGTGCCCCACTGGATTGATCTCATGGCAGCTTAATGTAGGAAAACATTTTTCTTGGCATCAGTGGACACTAAGTGTAGCTTGAGACACTTTCTGACTAATCACAGCTACTGATCACAGCATTCAAATACTGAGCAGTGATGAAACCATCTTTGTTCACTCCATCACAGTAGAGAAATTTGTTAAAATAAATCATTGAATGTTTTTATGTAAGAAATGCAATCATGGAAATCAGAATTTGCTCACTGACAAGCTACAAGTATGAAATGCAGCTGTCTTCATCAGAGAAGCTATTAATTGCAAATTATTCAGTCAGCTCTAGCAATTTCTTAATATTAGTCGAAGAACCTTTTAACAGAAAATAGATCAAGACTTCATATTAGTCATGACATGATCTTTTTTGGTAGTTTATATCAAGTCGTGTCAAAGTAATGCTTCAATCTCATCTCATAAAATGTAGATTGAAACATACATCACAGTGCAGGGATAATTTCTGGAGACAAAAATATATCCTGAAAGTCACTGAAGGAATTCAGAAGTTTTTGGTTGAAATTGGGCAGAGGAATCTCTTGTAGGTAGATGTGGTTGGATGGGATTAGATGGGAAAAGGACAAGAATTGTCCTGGGGATATTCCTTGGATACTGAGAGCACAGACAGGGACAAAGCACTCACTATGGGCAGAAATGAGATACTCCAGGGGATCGAGCAGAGGGCTGAGGAATTAAGAGTTGTTCAATAGCTTTGGTCAGAGAGTAGAGCAAATATACCTAAGAGAAGATAAAATAAAACAATAGGAACCTGTACACATCTGCAGTTATTATCCTATATGCCTGTGTATTCCAGGTATGTCACAATGAAAATGCTTAGAGCTTTCTGGCTCTAAGCTGGCTTTCTAATAAATGTGATAAATATAAATATAAAAAAGGATATGAGTTCTGATTCCTGAGAGGAATGCTTTTGGGGAAAAAAAAATAAATTTTTTTTTTCTGCTCTTTTGATAGTGAAATAAGGTGCCTGATGACTTGCTGTATTTCAGCATTCAAGATCTACAGAATGATTTTGAAGATTTGGTCCAATCATTCTTTTAATTAGGCACTTTAAAAGTTCAGTGAGACTGAATAGCAAGATTGAAAGAGTGGAAGTTTTAAAATGAACTGATAATTATTCATGGGTCATCCCTTCTTGGATTTCATTTAATCAAAGACCCAATAAAAGCACACATTATAAGGTGGTTCATTTTTTATAATTTCTTTAACTTTTTAATCTCATTTTTAAAATTGTAAGAGTCATTAAGAGACTAATTTTGAGATTCCCTCCAGAGTTTTCTTAATCAGGCTCATTTTATTCTGTCTGTGGTAGCCGTGCGTTAAGACTCACTGAGTAAAGTAGTTAAATACCTGTTTAAGTATATGCCTCTGGCTGGATAGCACTGAAAGGGTACACATCTGGGGAACTGAAAACATTGATAAATCGGGTCTACAACACAATATTCTTAAGAAAGTAAAAGTACTATCATTAAATTAACTGAATACATTAGGAAATTGTACTCTGATTTGGTAGCATTTTGTGGTTATGTAGATTGTCTTAGATCTTTTCTGGGATACTGTAATAAATGAGATTTTAAATTTCAGCTGTTAACTGGTTAATTATAGTGCTCACTTCTTCCTGTTTCAAAATATAAGGACAAAGCATACTTTATTATTCTTTTTACAAAAATGGTCTGTATTTTTCTGTTTCCGTTTCCATATTGGATGAGAGGGTGAAGCAGGAAACATTACCTGGCTGGAGAAGGCAGAAACCATGGTATTTTTTTCTGTATCAAATATATAATCACAGATATATTTTTGTATACACTGAAAAACTGTGACTTTTAGCACACCTTTGATTTTCAAAGCTTTGTGAATGAGGAAGAGATTCAAGGTAAGAATATTGACTCACCTGCAAGTGCTTGATCTCGCAAGTCAGAAAGTTATTGAGAAAATTCCTTACCTTAGTAAGGCATGAACGGGACTGTGGCTACTCTTTAGGATCATAATCCTCTCAGCTATTTCATGAAAACTAGTTTGTTATCTTTATTTTTGGTTGTTTAATTTCTGTATCAAATATAGTCTTTTCAGTCCTTTAATGTGGTAAACCTCAGTTTTCCAGTTTACCAAGAATTACTGACTGATAGGCAAAATACATTAATTTAGATAACGGAAGTCTGTATTGTCTGTCAGTTCTGTCGTCTTCACAATATCAGACAGTATTCTTTGTTATACTGGTACCACAAAATGTACTAAACTCTGGAATAGAGTCTTAAATAGAATAGAGTTTATACAGATAAAATATCCAGAAGAGACACCCTTGGTGTGCACAGAGTTCTGTTACTTGGTAGAAGAACTTTAGATAACATGAAAGTGCCTTGATTGGAGCTAAAACAGAAACCACAGTCATAAATGTGATTAAATTGCGTTACTGCTAAAGAAATGGCTCAAAATCCAGTTGAAAATTCTGCATGGATACTAAATATTATACCAAATAGAGAGTCACTGGTCTAACTTTTGCTGAGATACAAGTAGAAATCATAACTCTTCAGCATTAAGCCTTCCCAAGTTCTATATAATCAAATTGAAACAGAGACACACAGTTGGTGTTACATTTGTGACAAGTAAAACAATGCAGCAAATGCCACCAGTGTGTGACTTACTCATTAGACTCATTTTAAGGACAAACAGTAAAATTTGAAAGCTTTCTTTGTCCGTAGAAACCTAAATCTTACTGAATTTCACTGTGACTTGGAATTTAAAGACAATCCTTTAAAAGAAGATTACAGAGTTTTTCTGACAGCTTCAAAGCAATGCTGTTATCCAAGACTCAAGTTACACATAAAACAAGAAAATACTTAGTGTATCTGAATAGAGCTGTCTGTAGTGTACCATAACAGAGCAAGGAGGAAGGTAAATCAGTTCATCTTTTTAGGTAAGAAACTAGCTTTTCAAATTGCTCAGCTCCCTATTGTTTCCCTGCGAGTGATGGAAATCTCCCCTCTTTCTGTTGAAGCCCCATGGAAGGTGTTAAGCATTCAAGGGGGGTTGTTTGGGTTTTCTTTAACCTGGTTAGTAGTTTGTAGAATAGAATTTGAATGAAGCTAAAATATTTTTGCTATTTGGACGATGTTTGCTACCTTCTTAGTATCTCATGCTTAATTACTATTAAGGGTGTAAAAAGAAGGTTTGGAGGTTTGGAGATACACGCTCAGTGCTCTTAAGCAGTTCTGTTCAGGGGTGACTTTACCCTCCCTCCCACCCCCCTTTGCTCTCCCCCTGGTAGCTATCAATGTGTTGCATAAAAAAGCACAAGTATATCTTGCCACAGTGATTCCACATAGATGCCAGGGTACAGACGTTTCTGCATCAGCAGCCTGGGATCATAATAGACTGCAAGGTAAATTGAAAGCTGTTCACTTCCCTTTTAACTGCTGTGTCTGGGTCCTGATGTTCTTCACAAACAATTAAATTTAAAACCATCTCTGGGAGATTTCGCTCTCTTCCAGAAATGAGTTAATAAGAATTTTCAATTTCTTGTTGTAGGTGTTGTTAGGCAGAGCTGGAAGCTATTAGAATAAAATTGCACTTTGCTGTGTGTCGCTCGATGCAGTGTACGCCTTCCGAGCCAAATGTGGTCTCTGAACATGGCAGGGAGGCCATTTCCTCATCTTTTCCTCTTGTCAGCCAATGTCTGAACTTTAGGTGGACCCCCGGTTCTGGTAGGATTGGCTCCATGTATAATGAGATCATTAACGTTATTTTAATATCTATAATACTATTAGGAAATGGAGTAGTTAATGCTAATATACTTATTGCCTGCACCTTCTGAGCCTTTTTTTTAATACTTATGTTATACAAAGATTCAAAAAAATGCATGTTTTTCACCTGGGTTATGATATTTTTCTTAATGTAGTGCAGATTATTCTCTTACTCTGAAGTCTTAGATGGTGGTCTTTGTTAGGTAACAGACCTCCAGACTTTGAGGACCCAGTGATTTGATTCAGCATGTGACAGATTCTGGTTTTGTATGAACATTTCAGGAATGCTTTTTAGCTGAAAGCCGATCCAAAGGTGTGCTGGTTGGTTCTGTGTTACAGTGCAAAGCAACAGCTCATTAGACATTCCTTTTACAGAGATAGCATTTAGATCATTTGCTCTGATTCTTTTCTTAATGTTTAATAAATTCTTGGCTGTTACACTTTTACTCATTAACTTCACTTTTGAAAGGATCGACTCAGCTTTTTCAGATCTGACCATTAAAGAATAGAGCCAAGATGCCTGATTCCTCTCAAGTCACAATCCCAGATGCCTCCAAACTAGTTTGATGACCATTATCCTGCTGTAGTAATTTAAGCACCTTATTGCCAGGGTGCTTTCTAAGAGTGCAATTAGAAATTCTGAGCTGTTAGCCTAAGCTGTGCTCTGCTTCTGTATTCTTGGTTGAGAGCATTTCACATTTTCTCTACCAATTTTGAGAATTTTGATTGGGCTAATGAGGTTAAATGCCTTTTAAACAGAGAGGCAGTAGCCTTCTGCCTTTCTTGGACTTTTTCTTTTAGTACATTGATTTTTAAAAATGTTTTTTTAAGAAAATAAAGGACCTGGGAATAAATATCCAATTAAAAATGCATGTGTTTTGGAAGTTATGGATAATGTCAGACAAATCTTTGGAGGCGGGTTCTAGTGCCAAGTGTTTCTATGTGGAAATGCCTTGGTTTTACTTTAATAGGTAAATTCTTTACTATTCCCTAGAAATAACTCTCAAAATATTTTGGTTTAGCAGCTTCTCACCCTCTTGTTTTATAATTTTCTAATGCCTATTTGTATCAGTTAAGTACTGCAAGTACACTAGTAGCTGATTCAGAGATAGCTTTGCCTTGTGAACTAGCAGAAAACCAGTATTGGAACAAGCAACAGGCATCTGTTTCAGGACTCAGCTCCACAGGGGCAGGCAGACAGATCCTTGGTATGATCTCTGATCATCTGTACTGGAACAAACTAGTGTTTAAAAAACAAGTTTAAAATACTCAGGAATTAATAGCAGTACTGTTTGAGGAAATAATCTTTAATCTTGTTTGATGGAACCTGTGGTGATTTGTCATTATGATAAGATCTTGTAGTAGGGAAAACACTATGAGCTGTTTTAATGTCTATGTATATAATGGATATTTAAGCAACATGCATATATATATACATTTATTGACCTGTTCTTCCAGCTCATTAAGCGCAGCTGCTGTTCACTATCAGGAGAAAATGCAATGAAAGTCATTTGAAGAGGGAAATGATTGGTTGTATTAAATCCACCATGTGTTGTTTATTTTCCTTCCTAAAAGAGAAGCCGTTTTACTGCAGATGTTTGCCAAAAACCAGGCATCACTAAGTGGGGTGAAAAGAAAAAGTGATAGAAGAATGTAATCTGATACAGCTAGCGGGGGGAAAAAAGCTATTTCCAGTGTTGCTGGGTAAAGATAGGTATCCTCCTGTCAAAAATGTAGAGGGACAGTAGAAAGAGCTTACCTGACCTGTCTTTATTTTCAAAATCATTTTACTTGCTAGTCTATGTTGGCAGCAAATGGCTACTAATATTATTCTTGTGTCCTCTAACGTTCAAGTGCTCATAGAGGAAATACAGACCCCTTGGGTATGCATTGAGCACCCAACTCTCATTGTTTTAAAATTGCAATAAAGTTCCTTCTTCCATGAGAATTTTCCACCACATTCTCAAGCTGTCTTGTCCTATGTCCTTGTGAACCATTGCAGCTGATGACATTAAATGAAATGTGTATCTCACCTGCAATATTAAGGATCTAAGGGAACCAACTGTCTGTTTTCTCTCCTTGGTGAACTCACTTCACCGTGCATCAGTTCCTTCCAAGAGATCTGGCTGAGACATTTCTTTTTTTTATGATGGGAATATTAATTTTCAAGTCCATGTCAGGAAATTTTCTAAGGTCATGGATACCGTTTATGTCAACAAAAAAGAAAATTTGAAAGATAAGCACCCAAGAATACCATAGTAATCACTATACTTTCATTCAATGTCATACAATCCATTCAGTGGGACTGGGTGTTCTATGAAGTAAGTGTAATTTACAGGTGCAGCTCTGTATCTGAAAGGACAATCTACAGTTGTAACAAGTGAATTTAATGCTGCAAAGAAAGGGCAAGAGAAGCTCATCGCTCTTCCTACAAGAACAGGACAGTGAGTATGTCCTTTTTGAAATGTGATGCTTAATGCTGCCCTGCGTTTCCCCTTTATTGTCCTCTCCCCACTTTACATAGTTACTCACTAAAAACGGTGTAAACATTGTCACATTCTCAGAATAATAACTTCTAAATTCACAGTACTCTCACTGGATAGTAAGAGTGACCTCCAGAGATACTATCATGTGCAGTGTTGCAGCAATTTGTTTATATGCAGAGATAGAAAGACAATTTTGAATCCTACTTGTTTTAACTAGTCTGCAGTATTTCTGGTAGAGCAAGCTCTGTAATCTTTCATATTTGCAAAGATTTAGAAATAATAGCTGCTAGTTAAGAGAAAGGAGATATTTGATTTCACTTATCTTACATTTTTTAAAAAACAAAGCACCAAAGTTTTAGATACCTTAATTTTTAACAGGGATGCTTCTCTGTGCTCCTAATTCTTTTAAAAGCAGAGAAAGCTAAATGCCATCAGCACCAGTGCGATGTGTAGGCTACACAGCATTGATACAACGAGATGTTATGTCCCCGGGCTGTTAGAAAGAAGCAGCTGATTGAAGCATTAATGTGTCTTGAGTCCTTTTCACTACAGACAAAAGGTCACTGCACTGGCTCAGGGAATGAGAAGATGATACCTGATTTCTTTCCATCCTTCTTGCTCTGACTGTGCCTTAATCCAGTGACTAAGTCTTTTTCGGAGGAGGGAGGAGGTGAAAACAGCCTAAAGAAATGAATATTTATATATTCATATATATATATTCTATAGTTTAAATTCCCTCATTGAATCCAGGTAATACGTACAGCTTCTACCAGTGGGAGGATCAAGATATGCAAATACTGCTGGTGAGAAAGCTTTCTTCACTAAAATAAAAAGAAATGGAAGCAAACCTTGTGGTTAATGATGATGAATATCATCAAAATCAGTGCATTCAGAGGAAACACATTCTTAAATGCTCTCTATACATTGTAGTCATATTTTTCTTTCATGGCAAAAATAAGGAAGAAGCATACTGATGCTGCCTAATGTGTAGATAGATCCTAGAAATATTGTTAATTTTCTTTTTTAATGATTGTTATTTAACTGTAAAAACTAGGTGGCAAGCCCAGCTTGCTTCCACGGAAAAGAGTGCAGACACAGCGAAGGAGAAAATTTATTTTATATTAGGTTTCCTGTCTTTAGTCTCCAATTAATTGTCCTTAAACCAATAATGAAAGAGAGAACAATAAGCTTTTACTTGATAATACATGAAGTGTTTTCATTCAAGTGACAAACCAAAACTGGTCTTGGCAGTGAAGCCCCTGACACTGTCCCAGCCCAGGGAGGCAAAGAGCCCGGGGGCTGCCTCTCCTGACCCATCCGAGCCACGGCTCTGCTGACACGGGGAGGCAGCACTCTTCTCCTGGGGATGAATCCAGAAGGGTTGCAAAGACTGCTTGTCAGAAGAAAACTAGCTCTGCTGAGCTTATATCGATGCTTTGAACATTTCTCTCTCAGTTTTTATTTATTGTCTGCTTATTTAGTCTGTCTAACGAACAACGCAGTGTGTAACCTCATAATGAAACATTACAGAATATTTCATGCTTAGCTGGAGCTGAATTTGTCTCTTTGTTTAACCAAGACACACATTTGTTGGGTTATTAGAAAATAATGCATCCACTGTATACTTTAAAATAATTGCTTGCCATTGATTTTTTAATGATGAAAATTATCAGACAATAACAATAATGATATTATTGATAACGCATACTTATTAATATTGTTAATTTTATCATTAATGACAATTCCTAGTCTTTGAATTAAGCCTGCATGCTAGCTGCTGTGTAAAATCAGTCCAAAACCATGGACTTTGCCTCATAAAGCTATGATCTAAATGTAAGAGATGACAATAAGATGTGGCTGTAGTCACAAGACATCCATAATCTAGGTTTTATTAACTGGGAAGGACGTTGCAGAAAAGGTGAATTTTAAGGGGGAAAAAAGGAATGAGGATGAGAGGCTTTGTTTTTTATTATTGCAAGCATGAAAGAAATTGGAAAAGGGTCTTTACTAAAATCACTACTGGGACAGTGGATATCGATACGTGCACTGATCTGGAGTAGGTCACCTGCCATTTACTGAACATCATGAGAATTCTTGGGCTCTGAGATCTACAGGGACCTTTCTGGTGACTGACATAAACAGCTAATTAAAAGCCAGTTATTGGCAACCATAGCAGGGGATATGTCTGGTAACACATCTGAAACATACAACTGGAGAACGCTATCATATTCAGTAATTATCTAATATCTTCAGTAGTCTTGTAAATGTAGTGTAGAATATACAAGTTACTTAAAAAATAAAAGTGTTTAGTAGCTGTCAGTTACTGGCCTGACCTAGAAGACCTTCTCGGGGAAGGTGGGGCTCATTAAAATAGAAATTTACATAAGCTAATGAATTAGTTCCAGAAATCAGCTACTAAAATGATTATAAAGCAAAGTTTTAAGCAGTTAAATTTCAAGTCCCCAACCACAATAGATCCAGTAATCTTTCCGTCTTTGGGTGGTGGGTTTTATGTTAGTGTTGATGTTCATTCATACGTCACAGAGATTCCTGTGGTCCCTGCTGTGTTCCTTTCTGGACCAGCTCCCACTGATACAAAAATGTAATGACTGGTGCCAAGGCATAATTCGCATGGCAGATGTTCCATATTCCAGATGTTTCCCCATTTCTGGCCCTGGAGACAGCACCCATCTTCAGGACAGTGCTCCATGCGAGCCCTTGACAATAACAGCAATGCTTAATTTAGCCATTGTCTTTCTCAAACCTGTTTGAAGGAGCGAGCGGAGCGGGAGCCAAATGTCCTGTTGGTTTGAAGACGGCAACGGTGGAAAGATGAGGGGGTGGAAGCCACAGCACAGTGGGTTTTGAAAGACAAAAAATAATAACGTGCCAGGATATTTTAAAATTCCAAGCAGTGAGTTTGTTCTTAGGTTAAAATGGGTATTGTCACACCAAAACAAGTCATCCTGGTAACAGTCCTCCTAAAAGAACTGCTTCTGAGTGTGAATGTGAAAAGCTGTTCTCATGAGGTATTCTGATTTTTAAATGGTTTCCCAAATCATCGCAGTTTTCAAAAAATATAGAAGAAAATAAAATACATACTAAAAATGTGCAAAATGAGAAAGATCATTTTCTAATTAGTCAAATATAATAATGCTTTGCATCTCACAGAATAATAATTTGATGAGAAAAAGAACAGGTAATCATTCTTGTATTTAGAACAGGCTGGGTGGGGTGGGCTTTTTTTATTGTTTTAAACTTCGTATTACAATGTAACACAAATGCCAGATAAGAAACTGAAAGGCTCAGTACATGTATGTTAATTACTTAGTACGAGATTAAAGACAGACCTTAAAGAAGATTAAATAGCAATGAGAGAGAACTGTTTGTTTTCTGGTTTAGTTTACTTAGTCTGAGACAGAAATAATTCAGTAAATCAAAAGTTACTCATCAAGCATACTTTGTTTTCATGTTGAATTTTACACATTTTTGCTAAGTAGGAAGGTATGAACTTTTCATCATGAAAAATCAACATGACCTTTTACAAAAATCAGGTGCAAGCATTTCAGCATTTGGATGTTCTGGCATTTCAATAAAAAACCAAATTAATTTTAACACATGATATATCTTAAAATTTAAATAGTAACATGAATTGCTGTCCCTCACATGGCTTGAAATTTATTCATGTATTTTTAAGTGATCATAAGAGTTTACCTAAGTAATAATAATTAAAAAAACCAAAAAAACTTCACCAGGAAGAAACCTGGGAAATTTAAAGTATATTCCTTTCTGTTAATTCCTAGAACACTCCTTAGTGGTATATAATAGATGATATTCTATGTTATCTGACAGTGATTTTCAATTTTATTTGATATTTGCAAGATATGGGAAAATGTTTTGCCTAATAAAATTTGAAGTATATCATTGACTATTTAAAAAAATTTAGGCTTTGGAGCTGATGTAATGGGCAGGGTTATTGTAAATACTGCTTAATGTATATTGCTAATAGTGTAAACATGAAGCGTGGAAGAACCATCCCAGACTGCTCTTTTTCTATATATCTCTAGTAAACATTATCACGATAGTGGCAGGAATTGTTGGTTCCCAAAGGATTATGGCTTAATAAGAGAAACTATTATACAACAATTTGACTTTGCCAATGCAACTTGCCCATCTGGTGTCAGGGTGGCCCCTTCGCTGGGCAAAGGGAAGGATGTACGGGAGCTTACGGGGGGAGTGAGTTCTAGCAAATAGGTATTTTACAGCAGAGGGGTTCACCTACACGGGACCAAAGCACTCCTGCAGTTTTTAAGTAGAAGACCTTATCTGATAGATATTTCAATAAATGTTGAATACATGGAATAGTAGGCGTTCTTATTTATAAAAATCTTTCATTCTTCACCTGGGCATGCCTCAGATTACCTGTCCGTAGGTTAAAGCATTCCAAGTGAGTGGGTGAAGCATTTAGGACTCCTGTTTCTGGCACACTGAACTCAACTGTAGTTGAAACTCGGAGAAATAAGTTAAACAGCTCCTTCGTTCTTCCTTTATTGTTGAAAAGACTGTTTTTGGAAGCAGAAATGGCTATGCATACTGTTTAAAGAACATAGACTTTGAGTTTTAGAGACTCAAGAACAAATTTGTAGAAAAAAGAGATTCCTTTTTTTTCCAAGCTCTCACACCTGTGATATCTATAGCATACCTGCACAAATGTAAGTACAGGTAAAGGGTAAACATTAACCTATACCTTTGCTAATGCATTTTAGTTACTAAAACTGTTCTAAACTCACAGTGGATAATTGATATAGCCTCGGCACCCCTTTGTTCTATCTGTGCTGTTGGGATTGTCTGTCTCTTCAGTAGCATTCCAGTCGGTGCTGCTTGGCTCTTCCTCTTCCCAGATGGCTCAAAGAAAGGAATTCATGTCAGAGGAGCTACGTACCAGTCTCACGCACCAACGATGCCTTGTTGTGTCAGCAAAGTAGTTGTGACAGCTGGAGGGAATGCCTGTATTTGAGGATATTCTGAGGAAATAACTTCTGCAGTTAAGTGCTTGTAAATTTTCCATCGTGGTGGCTCAATCCTGCCCTTTTTCACTGTAGGAAAAACGTGGCTGGTTTATGTAAGCCCAAGTTTTGTATTGGTGCAGCGTGTTGGCATTTGGTTCAGTGCCTGTTGTTACCTGGGGTTTGTGTGGTTTGGTTTTTGCTTTTGTCAGAGGGTAAGTTGTGTGTCACCCAAAGCCTGGCTGAGTCATGCAGCGAAGCCATCAGTCCTGCCTCTTACATCTGTGGCAGTTCTACCCAGAGGAGATGTTGCAAGACAGTGAGTCCCCAGTGGGATGTAATAGAATGGAAGCAGATGGTGAGCTGAAGAAAATTTCAGGGGAGGATTACATTTTCCAGTTACTGTCTTTTTGATTTCACTGTTATTGTCTGACGAATTGTGTCAGATTTGATCCTTCAGATTGAAAAGCTGCTCCACAACGTGCTCCCAAATGTACAGGTAAAGTAAATGGCTGCTGCCAGTGTACTCGTTCAGAAACTTATTTTTTAAAATGCATATTAGGGAGGACGTCGTCTTTTATCATGTCTACTGTGTGATTTTTGCCTTCAGCTGAGAATTTTTTTTCTCTCATAGTTTATGTTGATGACTGGGTTTTCGATAGGCTACTGTGTTTTGATCCAGAGTAGTATATATCTATGTGTTTGCAATTTATTCTTGCACCAGGCAAGCAGAAATGCTTTCTCTTGCCCTGGCTTATTTACACAGCCTTCCTTTGGCTTATTTGTAGTCCTTAATAAACACTGGAGTCTATATAACCCTGGTTGCAAAGGTGAGACTAGAGAGAAGGGAAACACAGATCCCGAGACCTCAAAACTGGAACCCCTGTGTTCCCATGGCCAGAGTCTGTCTCTAGTGGACGAGGAAGCCCAGTTTCTGGGGAGTGCAGAGAAGGGAAGCTGGTGACTTCTAGCACCAAGAGGAAGGCTCCTGCTCCACCTAAAGGCTTGCAACTGCAAAGCAGGTTCACTGCCCTCAAAGCTGAGGAGAAGCCAGGTGAGGTTTCAAGCAAAGCGTCTGGGCCAGATAATCCTGAGCCATGTGGCAGCTATATCTTTTCTTTACAATTTCCAGGAAACTATATGAAAGTAGAGGAGGCCAAAATTAAGTCAGAGAGTAGGGCAGGAAGCAGTGTTCTGTGCTGTCTGTAGAGCCTAATGTTGAAGCTGATCCGTTTTGTACAAAATAGGGCACAAATTGGATCATCTTCCTTCCCAGATAAGGATATCCCTGTAAGGATACAGGGTACTCTGGAATTAGTGTGAGTTTTTATTCTTTTGATCTTCACTCCTGCTACTTTCTAATAAAATAAATATTGGCTTAGGGAGGAAGTAGAGGACATTTAATTCCACAGACTAATGGCTGGGATAGGAGATGCTTTGCATTTATGTAGCAGAGGGATTTTAATCCTGCTTTTCCAACTCAGTCAGTATGGTTGGCACCACTGCCTCATTATTCTTTCTTCTTTTTGATGTTTCCTAAATAAAAACCTGTTTTGATTGACAACTAAATATTTGCCAAATTATATCATATTTGTGAAATAGACAGCAAAAAGCAAACCCTAATATTTGTCTTCTGATAATAACAATGAAAAAGTTCACCCAACCATGACTTTCAAGATAATCCATTAAATTACAGATAATCCCTTTGAATATTCTAGTTATTGTGACCACACTATAACTCTCACTAAGACGGCACGAATGCCTGATGACAGCTTCAGACCTGGGACATGCTGAAAGGGCAACGTGGTATTTCCAAGACCCTGTGGCTAAATATTAGATGCTGTGGTCATCAAAATAGGAGTAGTTGTGACTGAGATGAACAGTTTGGAGTGGAGACTGGAAAAGTCTATGTTGGTCCAAACTCAAATTCAAATGGAGAATTATAAGTAACAATTTTTGTATCACCTCAGAACTCGCAGACCTGATAGTCTATGGTTGTTTTTTCTGATTATTAATTGTTATTATTATTTTACCTGATTAAACTTCAAAAGGACAAAACCATTTTCTGTTCAATACAGAAACGTAAAATTATTTTTTCATTGTTTCATTCTTCCCATCATTTTCATCCACAATCAAGGACTGAATCTGTTCTTCTTCTAATCATGATTCCATGCCACAGGTGCAGTAATAGCCAAAGAAGATTATTGAACGCACAAACATTATCTACATCCATCTTATCAATAAATGTGTCATGAGCCAATTTGATGCAATTACATAGAGGTGCCCTTTCTACAATACCAGTAGATCACTTTGATGTGCAATTTAAAACAATGGTATTTTAAAATACTTTAAAAGACCTATTAAAAAAAGGAAATCAAAACTTATTTTCAGCAAAAGGGTATTATATAGACGTTTGTTAAGAGAAGGCTGATAGTTTAACTTAAAAAAAACAGCAGTAGGAAATATTTCATATAAATGATGCATAATCAGGACTTAAATGCTGGATACAATTAAATTGCCCCAGCTATAGCCAAACACTGTTGTGCCATATTAGATGTTGCTATAATAAATAGTAAGTTTTTATTTCTGATTATGAAATGATCATTACTGCTTTGTTGGCTATACCTATGAAAGCATAAACATAAACAGACCTTTTCTGTATCTTTCCTTTCTACATGCTTATCTCACGTTCAGTCTTATTTTTCTTTACTCTTGGTTAAATGCTGTGGGTTGATTTATTCCACACTGGAAGATGAGGTTATCAAAGTATTTCAGCCCTTTGGAATTGCATCGAGGTATGAGGAATGGGCACATCGTACATCTAAATGTTGAAGTTTGTAGTAGGTCTTAATGACAACTTTCCAACTGCTTCCTTTCATTTAGTGTTGGCTTATTTACTCAGTCTTAGAAATTCATAAACATTGTAAATAGACTTATAAATGCAATTAACTTACTTTCTTTACTGTTATGGTTCAACTTTCTTCGGTATATTTAAAAAATTGCAATTTTATATATTTCTTTAATCTTCTTCCTGTAATGATATTGCAGATAACTAGGATGTTTGGGCTACCTGCTGTTGTTGCTACTTAAGTACTGTGGATATGTGATTTAACGTGATTTGCAAGGGCACGTATGTAACACTTTTCATGTAAGAATGACTTTGAAGAATTGAAAGTTTCCAACAATTTGGAATGTTTGGCTCAGCTGCCATATGCTACTTTCTGGAGCCTAGAAAACCCAGAGGCTCATCAGTTTTGAGGGAAAAATAGGCTGTGGAATTCATGTCTGTATTTGTGAGAGTGGCCAAATTACCACACAGCTGTAGAGCCTTCACAAAGACTGCTCAAGCAGCTACATTGCTGATCTCACCATGCAATTTTTCATCTAAAGTATAACAGTACGTTGGAGGAATGTAAGGAGTTATATATAAAAAGGAGGATACAGTCAGAAAATATGGTCCCACAACCAGCCTGATTGGGACAGCACAGCGGGGAAATAAAAGGACATGGATTAGTAAGAATTCAGAACACAAGCATCTCATCATTATTTCCTTTGCAGGTCAAGTTTGAATAGCTAAAATATAACTTAAGAATAGTATGTAGTTTATTAGCCTCATCTTGTGTAAGGGTAAATATTTTGCAATTCTTGACATCTTCCAATACGTATGAAAATGGTACCGAAAATGTGCAGGTCATTCTGTGAGTGAACCAGCAGCACTCCAGGAGCAGGTGGACACATCACCTACTGGCAGAGACAATCCTGTCTCACTGCTGAGTCAGGTGGATGGAACTGTGCCTGTGTTATCCCACGTTTCCACTTCCTCTGGTTGTGAAATGGAGGTTCCACGGGAAACAACAAAAGCAAATTACAATAACTACACTTCAGCAACCACTGGTATTTAACAACATTTAGACTAAAATAGGTATTTGATTTAAGCTTTGATTTATGCCTTTATTAATCAGAGTTGAAACTTTGATTCTGTTTCACCTGATTTGCATTTTTCCTTTAGGATGGAATCAATGAAAAATTATCTTGAGTTTATTCTTCTTAAAGGGAAATTGGAGTTGCATATGGTCATTTTAGGAGTTCTTTCAAGCATTTCTATGTTCCAGCAATCTCCATGCTGTGAAAGGCCCTTAGGGTTTTGGAGAGTTATATGTGTCTGTTTGTTCCTCTCTAATGAAGTTATAATAAGGCACCAAATCTCTCAGAATTATTTTTCTAAAATGAAATACAAAACCAGCACTTTGTTGTGCTATTGCAGCACTGTCAGCAGTATGTGATAAAGTAGTATAAATTCAAATTACAGCAGCAATAGGTTTTTTTCTGCACAAAGGTAGGAAATACTACTTTTCTATGCATGTTTTTTATTTAGCGTAACTGCTGACTGAAGGGAAATAGCTCTGGGGATTATCCTACATGAATTTCAGGAATGGTATAGTAGCCATGGAGCTCCTGGCAGCTAGCTCTTATGAAGTTAATGGAAGTAAGAAAAGCAGAACTCTCGTCACATTTGGAAAAATATTGAAAAGTGAAATTAAATTGCTTATTTTTAAACCAGGCCAGAATGGTTAGAGTACAGGAGTATCATGATGCTGTCCTGTGACCGACCATCATGGGCATTGGTGTCTGTGCTTCTGAATGGCTTCAGTTTCTGGTTTTCTTTTTTTTTTTCATTAAGGCATTTTTTCAATGTCTTTTTCAGAAGACATTGCTGAATGCCTTCTTTTCTTCAATCTTCACTGCTAAGGCTGCCCCTCATGAATCCCTGGACATGGAGGCAAGGGGGAGGGTTTGGAGAGAGGAGGTTTTTCCTCCAGTAGAAGAGGACCAGGTTCGGGAACACTTGTCCAAACTGGACATTCATAAGTCCATGGGCCCTGGTGGGATGCACCCGTGAGCGCTGAGAGAGCTGGCAGATGTTATCGCTGGGCCACTCTCTATCGTCTTTGAAAGGTCATAGAGAACAGGAGAGGTGCCTGAAGACTGGAGAAAGGCCAGCATCACTCCAGTCTTCAAAAAGGACAAGAAGGAGGACCCTGGGAACTACAGACCAGTT
>BJBW01012067.1:0-41260 GCA_004320125.1 Scolopax mira
GTTCCATCACCTTTCCAGGGATGGAGGTGAGGCTGACCGTTCTGTAATTTCCTGGGTTCTCCCTTCTTGCCCTTTTTGAAGACTGGGATGACATTGGCCTTCCTCTAGACCTTGGGCACCTCACTTGTTCTCCAGGACCTCTCAAAGATGATGGAGAGTGGCCCTGCAATGACTTCTGTCAGCTTAATGTTCATTTTCTGGCAGCCGCCCTAGTTTCAGTTGGGATAGAGTTAACTTTCTTCCTGGTAGTTGTCGTGTTTTGGATTTAGTATGAGAATAATGTTGATAATATATGGTTGTTGCTAAGTAGTGTTTATATTGTCTTTTGCAGCTTCCCATGGAAGCTGAGAGGGAGCACAGACAGGATGAGCCAAAGGAGTATTCCATACCATGGACATCATGCACAGTATATAAATGGGTGTTGGCTCAGGGGCAGGGACATGTGATAGCTACTCAGGACAGGCTGGGCAACCAATCATTGGGTGGTGAGCAGTTGTCTTGCATCACTCATTTTGCATATTATTTTACCATTATTATTATTATTGTTGTTGTTGTTGTTGTTGTTATTATTTTATCTTCTATTACTCTTCTATTAAACTGTCTTTACCTCTACCCGTGAGGTTTTTTCCTTTTTCTCCCTCTTCTCCCTATCCCACTAGAGGGCAAGGGAGGGAGGGAGTGAACAGCTGCATGGTCCTAGTTGCTGGCTGGGGTCAAACCATGTCACAGCTCATTAAAAAATAAAATTAACACCTGTCAACTGTTGGTTTATTTCACTCTTAGCATGAATCATGATTACAATGTAGTACTCTCTTGGTTTGACTTTGGACTTGATTTTAGAGGAAAGAGTGAGTAGAGGTTGATTTCTGGAAGTACTTGTTTGCCTAAGAAGGCAAGGTGAAACTTGTAAGCCCTGCATTTTAAATGGAAGGTGAGAAGATACGTGATTTTTCTTTGTACATACAGTCAAGGAACTTTTGCATCTCTTGCATACTAGTTTTGCACTGCTTGCAGAAAGCTGCAGTGCTGATGGAGATAATGATCCTGCCTGCCTTCAGCACCTTTAGTTTTCATGATTCCCATCCGTAGTGTTGGGTGCAGATAGTGAGCACTGAATGAGGGAAGATCAAAGAAAAAAAAGGTAGAAGAGCAGAGAAGACAAAACGATTTTGATAAGATTGCTAGTCAATACATTCTCAATGACAATGGGTGATATCAAAAGAAACTGATTTGATTCTATAATGAGATTACAGGTTTGATAAGAAAAAGTAATTGCACAAAACTAATTTAATCTTATTTTGTAACTACAAACTTCAAACTACAGTAGAATCTGATAAGGAAATCATCACCATAATATACCAATAAAAAGCTTTAGGAGGCTGGGTTCCAGCTGACATGGTTAGGGTGTGTGCAGTAGCATTACCTCATCGCTATCAGATGGTGCCTCACTGGTCCTGTGGATTGAGAGCTGTCAGAGGAGAGAAAGTAGTGTTTTCTGTGAAGAATTCGTGTGCAGCAGGGTATTGCTGGCGGCATTCAACAGGAACTGACAGCAAACCTGTCACAATTCAATACTTGACACTGATCCAGAAGTAAATATAAAGACTGATACAGCACAGCAGTGATACAAAGATTAGTCAAATATAATTAATGACAAAAACAAAACGGTCCCCAGGAAAGTGGCATGAATATGATTTGTAGCTGGGGGAGAGATGAAGGCGGAATGGCTTAACCAGTGAGAAAAAGACTTTCTCTGTTTAGGTTAAAGAAGATTTCAGAGGTAATTTGATTACAGTACCTAAGTACCTTCACAGGAAGAAAATATGGGATAATGAAAGCTTTAGCAGAGAAATATGAAGCAGTGACAGGAAGCTGAAACCATAAAGGGTCAAAGTAAACACCAGATACAATTTTAAACAGCGATTTTGGTGAGCCATTGGAACCCTGTACCAGAGGTATGAGTGGACCTCTCTTCACCTGATAACTTTAATTTGGATGTGAATGTCTGGTTTGGAAAATACACTTTGGCCAATCCATGTATCGTACACAGTCTGTCTGCAGTCTAGCTGATAGTGATAACAGTTGGAGCGAAGGTATGGCAGTCCAGATTTCAACATGGGTTGCAGAGACCTGGTAAGAAACCTGGGGATGTGCTTGAGTTGTTATTAGCTCCCACAGAAGTCCCTGTCAGTGCATCTACGGTGCTGCAGATTAAACATTGGCTATGACTCCCTCACTGCACCCTTACCTTTATTCTGCTGTGTATACACATGGGAGGAGGTAAGGGTGAAAAAGAAAAGGAATATCTAAGTAGAGGAGTAACTTTAAAATAACACTAGGGAACTCAAGCTTGAAGCTTAGTGTAGGGATTCAAGAACGGGAACATTGTACTGAAGTTGGAAGAAAGATAATTTTAACAGTAATATTTCAAAAGCACTATAGGGAGATATTATCAGAGGCCAAAGAAAAGGCATTTGAAGTAGGCAAGAGAGAGAATGAAAGATGTGGTGCTTAATCCAAGGGAAAGCACATCTTTGAAATTCTGTTAAAAAGGAAATGGGAAAAATTTGTTTAAAAAAAACCAACCAGCATAGCATGTAAATGACAAACTCATCTTCCTTTCATCCTGAAAGAGAGACACATTCTCCTCCTCCCACTTCCAAACTTAGAACACTTAAAACACTATAAATGGCCCAGTCAGGAATAACTGAGGCTACAGCTCAGTTTCATCATCCTAGTTTTTGTTCAGTGTCACTCTTGGCACTGCAGATGTCAACTGTGGGGTTTGCATCCCATAGAGCTGACTAGAGTTTAGTCTGATTTTACCTTTTGTTTCAATGATCATAAAGATAGGAGGATTTTAAGAACAGGATTGGGAACCCTGTTGAGGTTTTTAATACCTCCTATTCTGAGGTCGCTTGGATTCAGGATTTCTGCTTAGGCCTACCTGATACATTTTTACAGATATTCAAAAGCCTGTAATAGCACACACAGAGGTTATATTAATTTCCAGTGCCTAAATCCCATAAGTGGTTCAGGGATTTACCTGCTAATCCTCTTTTTAATGCATAAACCTAGAGGCTAGGTGTGGGGCCTTTGGGATTTATTATTTGTATTCATTGTTTTCCAATAGAGGAATCTTTCAAGGGTAACAACAGTAAGTGCTAAATACACACACGGGAAGTTTATGTTATCACAGTAATCTCCCAGTCTTTTTTTTGCAAAAGAGGGGCAAGAAAGTGTGACTATTGTTAGTAATTACACTACTTATAGTAATTTTAAACACTTACTAATATTAAATTTATTTAAAAATATTAAGTCCTGATGGACAACTTAAATCCTTTTCTTTCCAAGGGCAAAATAACTGTATTAATATTAAGCCACAAAGTAGAAGTTAACTGACAGCATTTTTGCAGTTGCTGTATTTTATTACTGAAACTTTATTATATTTTTCATATCTGAATGTAAAAAATGAATAAAACTCTCATAAACTGCTCTTTGTTGTAAGTGACATGCCTTTTCTTTCTGATGCGTGCTTTGCCATAAAAAGGGAGTGCTTAATGCATTTCTGTTGGGAGATGCCTATTTATTGTGACAAACCAATCAGCCTCCGGGGTGGTTTTTTTGCCACAGAGCTGATTTCACATCGCATCCATTATCTAATAAGATGTGAAAAGAGTATCCTGTCTCACGAAAAAAATCAGGCTTTGTTTCATTACAAGGATGTGGCAGACTCACTCATGGACTTATTTGCAATAAATGTGCAATTGTTAGGGAAAGGCCCAGTTACACACTCATGCATGTTTCTAGTAAAGCAAGCCAATGGGCAAACATTGGTAATGGTGGTCCTGAGGATTTTTATGGTAAAGGTAAGTGTAAAAAGTGTCCTCTATAATGAGAAAATGCATTTCACATCTTTAAATAATATGGCTTGCATTTATGAATATTATTATTATCATAAATAGCCCCGCCACATCAACTACATTGTGAGGCCAGAATGTCTTAGCAAAATATATGCCCTGAGGAATTTTTTCTTCTTCAGTAATTCCCCCTTTTCAATGTTTATGAAAGGTTTAAAAGTGCACTTGCATGGGAAAAGTGAGAGAGACTGGAATGAGGAAAGCAAGCTGAGGCGTTGTGTGATAAGGCAGTGATAAAGCAAGTGTATACAAAACCCTTTCAGACAAATGTTTGCAACCGGATGTGGTCATAAAGAGATAAAGCCACAAAGGAAACAGAAAAGACACACAGTAGGAAATACAGTTAAACCTGTCCAGAAACTTAATTACAAGACTTTGAGATATTAGGTACCCAGACAGAGGGTATTTGTTTGGACAGTGTTCAACATGGCTAAAATTTTTAATCACTAATGCAGTGGAAATTGTTTTTGTATTTAAATGATGCTCTGTTACAATAATGCATCCCCTCATACAACATACCTTGCTAAAGTGCCTCTATTGTCAAGCTGTTTGCTAACAAGCACAAGTGAATTAACAAATCTGTGTTAGTGGAAGTAAAATAAAACATTTTAAATCATTGACAAAATACTGGAGAGAAGTGACAAGACAGCAAACAAGTGATTAGGTTTGATACCGCTGGAAGTTAGAACACTCACTGCTCTCCTCTGCTTCACATTTCCCTGACTTTCTGAATAACAGGATCAATCCTTTTGGACTTGCACAATGTTTCTTTTCATAGAAGTGCAGTTTCTTTAGCATGACAATGAAATATGATTTTCAGTGCTTCTTAGAAAAGTGACAATACAGCTTGAAAGAGTTCAGAATGAAATTGCAAAAGCTGGAATTTATGGCAGACAAATGTTCTAGTGTCATGTCCTCCTGATACCCTTTATTCATTGCATGTGAATGCAGCTCTATATCTAAAAATCAAGGCTGTTTTATCAGTCTTGCTTACAATGCCAGTCAGAACGGCTTACCACTGAGAGATCTTTCAGAGTCTGGAATTGCAACAAGACAGCATAGCTTTAAAACAGCATAAGAGACACATTTTACATTATTGACTTTCCCACTTACCTGCAAGGACACAGAATTTAATGCACCATTGATGGGTCAAAGATTTTGACACATGTCAAGACAAATATCTTCATTTTAGAGTTTTGAAAAAAAGGCATCCAACTTGATACATATGAACCAGTTTAGGTGGCAGAGACAGCTCCGGCTGAGGTAGGGACAATTGTTTTACTCATCTGCAAAAGACATCATTATTTTTGAATTAATCCTCATGTAAAGAACAATGTAATTTAAGGAAGATGAAAGCAAAAAAATTTCTAGAAGTGCAATAAGGGTCTAGAGGTAGTCCCTTAAAGCCCACGTTAACTAACCTATCACTGAGTTCTTTCTATGGATTTTTTTAAACCATCCTGTAAAAGTCCATGGTAACAATACAGTTTTCTAGAAAATGGTGTTTTATATGACCAATATAAAGTGATCATTCTCTAGTAAAGTCAGCGATAGTTTTTCACAGAGAATTCATGTGATTCAGAACCATGCACAGAATATTTCCATTAGCAAACACCATAAAGCAGAACTGCTTGTTTCAGCCAGCGGCCTTCTTGTATAAACAGATTTCACTTGTAGGAGAAACACACCCAGAAGTATCTCGTATGACTTTATGTCCCTAAATGGACCATATAGCAAAATCCCATTTTTAATAATGGCATTTATGTTACTTCACTGATGAAATGTATAATAACAACAGCAAAATTTTTGTGTTAATGATCAGTGTATAATAAGATGCACAATTAGGAGGATTATGGGAATTTAATGGGATGAGAAGGGCAAGAGATCATCTGCTGTATGACTCTTCATGATTGTAACCTGCTGTCTATGTCCCTAATGTGTTTTTATGACTTGTGTGCTCTGGTTTGTTTTCCAGTTTGTGTTCTGCCGTGAATGTAAAGAAGAATACCATGAAGGGGAATGCAGCTCTCTCCTCACCACGCAGGGAGCCACGGCCCAGAAGGTAGGCATCCCACAACTCATTACATCCTGATCATTATCCCTGGCCCAGCTAGAGCGACATTTGTCAAATGGGTCCTAATTATAATCCTAAGTAAAAGCAATTATGTTCATGCGGAATTATTCCAGCCGTCAGAGTTGCCGAATTGGCTTTGCGTTGGATTTCAGTTGCTTTGATTGATAGAGTAGCTGAGTTCTGTCAGGAACACACAGGGCTTTACCATCAGTTGCTAAAGAACAGGTGTTCCCAATGGGTTTTGAGGGTTGTCTCTATTCAATGTGAACATTTTGAAAGGCTTTCTGTAGTCTTGCTGCTTTCAGCTTATTTCCAGGGCACCCGTCAGGAAATCATGTGGGTTTGGATTGAACAACAGGGGTTTTATACAGCCTATGGAGAAAATGTTGTCGATAATTTATGTTTAACTTTGAGAAATAAAAAATGGATTGCCTAGGCTGGAAGCTGTTACATGATAATTATTATTAGGCTGCTGTATAATTTTGTAGCTATTGTAGCTATAGACCTGGACAGGAAATAGTTTTTCAATCCTGGCATTTCTCTTTCTTTGAGATTCAAGTTCATTCCCCTGCCCTTCGTGGCAAATAAATCACAGTCTTTCCAATCTAAAAAGAAAAAAATAAAAAGAGACGAAAATAAAAGTGCAAAGAACAGGAGAGCTACCCCCTAAATATCTCACAGCTATATGCCCAGGGTGCTCTCCTAGGAAGCAGAAAACTGATACTCAGATGTCTGGCATGTTTAATGCCAACAAGAAACTCAGACCCTGATCTCCCACACAATCCAACGTGGCAGATGCAGGATGGTGGGGAGGTGCTGATGGGGACTTGTGGCCAGCCAGCTCTCAGTGAGGCATGGCCAGCTGCTGTCAGTGCCTGCAGGCAGGCTCTGTCTGAGGCTAGCTTGTGGGGCCTCTCACTCTTTGAACATAGAGACTGGGAGGGAACTGGAGGCCTACTGGGAACCTTTCCCATGTGCTACCATGAGACAGTTCATTTGCCATACTTTGGAGACACTGCACTAGGCCTGTGTAGAGTTCTTCTCTTTAAGCTTTCTTAGTGAAGCTCTTCTAATTTATAAAAAGGATTAGCACTTGTTGAGACAAAATAAAAGAGCCTGTATCCTAGTAATCAGTCACAGTATCTGTCTCTGGTGCCCTGGAACATGTGTACTCTATAAGACCCAAAATCCATCTGCATTCCCAGCCTGTAGTGATTTGTGATTCAGATGTGGTGGTTTGCATTTAGCAGCTATCAGCAAATTTTTATTCCATAAATGCGTGCAACCCCCTTTTTTGAAGCATATATAAATACAAGGAGATTTGCAGCTTAACTCCCCTCTATGAGGATCAATCTCCTTTTGTTTGCTCTAGTCTTAGAACAGAATTCCAGCTCCTGTTTGCATTTATATAAAAGCAAAACAACTTCAACAGAGACATCGAGAGATACTTAAAGTATCCAATAGTCTAGTAAAGTAAGAGACCAAGGCTTAGTGTCTTACCTGAATTAAATAGAGCTAGAACTTGAATTTATCTCAACATGAACAGCGAGCCCTATATCCATTAAGGTATTTTGTCTAGAGTGTTGAAAAACATTGTGGCACCTTACAAATGAATTCAACAATGTTGGCTCTGTGGAAGCTAGAACTTGTATAACTCCCATGCCCTAGGGCAGAGATAAAGGTGTTCCAGGGAAAATTAGAATACCGTAGGAAGAGGTGGTTTATTTTAAATATTTTTGTATTGCCTTAGCTTCTCCTAATGACAATGGGAGCACTTTGTCCATCTCATCCAGTATCTGAGCACATGAATTGTGCCCAATTAGATCTGCTAACTCAGGAAAGTTGATTACTTTTGCTGTTCCAGTGTAACGTGAACATTTTTGCTGTTCCTGAAAAATTTCCTAGGCTCTCAAAGAGCTGTTCCAGAAAAGCTAAGTGATAGTACCAGAATAACTCTTGCAGCTCTGCAGATCAGTTCCCCAGTATAGACAAGACCATAGACTACTCAGAATTTATTTAAACTCTGGCTTAAACTGAAGCTTAAGCTGATTTAGGACAGGTGCCTTTTCCTCTAAACAAGCTGCACTGATTCAATTTATCCACAAGGTGGTGATGTGCCACTGAAGGAATGTTTTCCCTCGCTTCTGTAACCAGGAGAGCAAACTGAGAGGCAGCTAAAACAGGGTAAAACAAGGCAAGCCCAGGTGCTGGCGAGATACTTGTTTCATCTGAATAGCATCACTAGAAATATATCCTGCATACAACCCTCCCCTGCGATGCATATGAAATATTTGTGGGGCATATAAGGAAAGAAGTGCACATGGGATTGTTTTCATTTGTCTCTTACTGAGATTAATTTAAACATTTATCCACCTGTGCTTGCAGCCTTTTTGTTCTGTTTGGCCCTTCCCTGCTAGGGGGTTGCCAGACTTAACTTGTTGTTACTGTACTGCTTGTTAAGGCAGTGAGAAGGATTGTATTATCTTTGACCATCATCTGTTTCAAGGTAGGAATAATACACTTCCAGGGTGTATTCCACGTTCATTGTATGTGCAAAGTAAAAAATTTGCTGTTAGTCTTATCAAGGTCCTATAAAACTATTCAAAAAACAATTTTTAGTCCATTTACAATAACACTAGGACTTATAGTTCAAATGACATATGGTTAAAATAAGAGCTATGCAAACTTCCTGGTAACAACCTTTTCTCTAGCATTACATTTTACCTTTCACTGCCTCTCTGGGCCCTGGGCTCAACGGCTGCAGTTTGGGACAGGTTGGCATAGTGAGTCCTTCTCAAGGAGGAACATGATGTCAATACCAATGTTGATTTCTTTTCCTTCTCACTGTATGGTCTGCTTTGGGTCACTTTTGTGTGTGTTAACAGACTCCTTCACTGGTCTGCAAGTCAACATTAGATCTAAATTTACTATCTGTGATGTGTTTTATTTAAGTTGGTTATGTCTTTGTTCTCTTTGTTTTCCCTAAGACTGTTTATACCCACCTCTCAAGGCTGTGTTTGAGTAACACTGAAGAGTTGTTCCCAGCACCAGGACCTCCTGTATTATCCTGTGCTGGTGCTTTCAAGGCCTCTGCTATCATCCCACGGCTTTACTCCTCTGTGTAGCATTCTATTGTAGGGTCAGAGACAATTTATTCTGCCCCTAATACCTCTGCTTGTCACTGCTGTCTGTTAGTTGCAAAAATACATGAAACCATGCAATTATACAAAATTATGCAAAAGCAAAACAGGTAATAGTCACCTGGTCATTAGATAATTGCTATCACTTGCTAAACCAAATCTCTAGTCAGGCCAGAGAAAGCCTGATGGGTCCTGAGGCCTGTGGGGCTGGCTTGGCAGAAAGACTGTGGCCTTTTGCAAGAAACAGCAACAGCATTTTTACTAATCCACAAAGTTACATGTTCTAAACCTTCACCTACAATCTTTTTCAATGTAAATTTATAGCCAGTGCTGTAAAACTTCAACTCCACTCCAGACCCATGGGATACTGCCCATTCCAGCTGCACTTGGTCACCCAAATCCCAAAGCCTATCTCCAAATCTACCACCTTCAAATCAAATCTCAGTTGTTTTCTGTTTGGGACCCGGTTCTTGCTATAGCATGTACCTGATGCAGCATCCAGATAATAGCTTTGCTTTTCTGGGAGTATAGAACTTCTCCAGAAGCCCTGTCAGCCTGGGAACCCATCAGACCAAACCAAAACTAGCCCAGTGCCTCTGCTGAATCAGTGCAAACTTCAGAGGTATCATTTTTACCAGACTTATAGAATCATAGAATGTTTTGGGTTAGAAAGGACCTTAGTAATCATCAAGTTCCAACCCCCATGTTTGATCCCACTTACTGGTCCATGCCACTTGGGTCCTGACTGCAACCCTATCTGTAGTTCCAGGGCTCAGACCTAACTTGGTCATGAGCGCTCAGCTCTGCAGCAGATCCATTTGATCACTTCCCAGAAATGCTTTTCACTGCACAGGTGCAGCATCGAAGCACGCCCATGTGCGCACACACCTCCGGGAAAGCCGGTCCCACCACCTGGCACCCTGCTGAAGTCTTCTTCTATAATGTAGTTCCTGGAAAAGCTCCCAACCCACGTGGGCTGCAGGTGTGCTTCCAGCCCATCTTTTCCTCCCATTGCCTCATGTATGCAGTCTTGAAGTTGCCAGTAGGTGGTATAAAATATACAGACATTGCTTGCCATCCACTTTCCATCCACTGAACAACATCTGTCTAATCTCTTGCGCCTGTAGATCTCCAAGCAAGCATGAAGGGTTGTGAAGCTGTGTAGGTGAGGGTTTGCTGTAATTATGCAGAACTTATTGGCCCATTGTGAGTGCAAGATATTTAAGAATTTGATTTTAATGTGGAATTCCACAATAAAGGTGCTTTCAAAATATCCTTAGCTGAATTATTTTAATGCTAAGGTGTGAAATATTTAGCTAATGCTTCATGCAAATCAGGCTTGGTGCAATATATTTCTTAAAATATGGCCGTGGAATTGAAAAGGTATGCAATGTGCATATTAAATAGTAACAGGAAGACATAATGTTGACAAAATTATGGAATTGCATGTGTCTCCTGACTTACTGTATAAAAGAAACAGCAAGCTCCTTCAGTGAAGGGTGAGGGAAAGCATATATCTTATTTTGGACTCCACAATTACATGACCTTCTGAATCAGTTCTTAATTATCAGCGTTTTGTGTTTATGCTCTAAATATTGTAAATATCACTTTGAGAATTATTCCTTCACTATTTCAGCAAACTTTCCTTACTACTTTTAGAACAGTGGAAAACAGAAGGTGAGGTATTTCAAATGGTGTACTTCAGGCAAGGGTTAAAATGAGAAACACAGCATTTGTATGGAAACTTCTTTCTCTACTGGAAAGAGGGGGAAAACTAATCAAAATGATAAATAGTAAATGTTGACCACAAAAAACATTAATTATTTCATAGAATTATAGATTTATTTCACTGCATTTTAGTGAAAGAAAAAGCTGCTGAAGAGGTTCCTCATACATAATATCTTTCAATGAGTCCTGAGTCACAGTATGAAATGTGGAACATCTATTATTAGACCATTGATTATTTTTTTTCCATCAGATAAATTTTAAAAGTTAAATAAAACATGGCTGTACCAAAAATGGCACACCTAGCTTGATTTCTAAAGTATCTTAAAAAATTGGAAAAGAAACTGAAGCTCAGGGATTTAGTAGCTGGGATATTCACAATGTGAAGCACAGGGCATTTCAACCCACAGATGCCTAATTAAAGGAGCAAGAAAAACAACTATAACCAAGAAACGTCCTGTAAAATTAATCTCTGTGTTATAAATAAAGATGCACCAGAGGAAATCTGAGACTGGGTCTTACATTCTGTCTAATGAGAAATAGATGGGAACTACAGAGAGTGAATTTTAACTTTCCTATTTTGGGCAGCAATAAAGTAAAAAGATGTGACAGGCTGCTTTTGTTTATGAGGTTACGGGAGAAAGCATGTTCTTTATTCCACTCATGGAAAACCGTTCTACAAGAATGACCTGTATTAGATTAGATTTTCTGCTTTAGAGCAGTGTAAATTCAATATTCACCAGCTACCTGAATTTAATTCATGCTGATATGAGCAGCCCCAAACATGCAGAGTGAGAACCTTGATGTGCAGCATCACCAAACCAGAGTGCTCTGGTTTTATTTAGAGAAAGACTTGTTCACCTTGTATTGGACACAGTACCCTGTGTATATCACTTTGATTTTAGGTCGTTGCTGTCATCACAAAGCAGCTCTTTTTTTATGGCAAAATTCCCTAGGCACACCAGGCAGATTGGCTCACACAAAGCTGCTTCACATGAGTTTAACTGGATCACTGTGGTACTCACTCTATTTTTCCTGTGCATGAAACGTATTCCCATTGATGGATGTCTTTCCTGTTCCTTACCTATAGCCATATTTTAGTGTTTTGATTAGCCCAGATCTTTATCTAGACTAAAACTCTAGTCCCGTAGATATGCACACCTCTCTTTGTGAGATTTTGACTCTTAAATGACTCAAATAATTCATATTTTAACAAAACCTCTCTAGCCTATCTAGTGCCCTAGACATCTGCTACTTTTTCCCCCATAACTCAAGTAAGACCACTAAGCATGACAGGGGGTTAATTCATCTGTTAATTCATAAAACAGCAGAGTAGAAGCTGCAAAAACAAAAGAAATTTAAGTTGGACTGTCACCATCCCTTGTAGATCAGGCTTCAACAGATGAGGCTGCTTTTGCTTAGAGCTCTAGCCCAAAATAATTAGTGGGCTGTGTTAATCTAAATGTTATGGTGGGCTGAACATTGCTTTGTGTACAATGAATTATTCTTTGTCTTCCTTTCAAATGCTTTCAAATATCAATAGTTGTTCTCACATTCATGCTAGAAAATGAATAATACTTTCTGTTTTGAGACATCTAAGCCTTTCTAAAATGCTTTGTTTCACATAAAGACATAATTTCACTTTTCTTTTTTTTTTTAAATCTTGTTTTTCCAAGAAAAATGAACTTACAACCAAGCATTTCTGATCGAAAGACAAAGTGTTTCTGATTTAAAGGAAGCTGCACTAGGATACATTTTTTAAAGTTACACATGACCAGCTTTTTGCTTATTAGAAAGGAATTACAGACCAAGAACAAACAAGCAGGAGTCCAGAAATTACAATCACTAAAGCTAAGCACAACATAATGTTAACAGCTTCATATTCTAGTCTGAATCAAGGGTCTTCAGTTTTCAGATGCTATCTATGCTAGGCAAAATAAGCATGATCATAAACAAAATGTCCTTACACAAAACAATATATAATGTGGTAAATGTCAGAATTTAACATTATATACCTGATGCTCCCAGTATTTGAACAAAAAGTTTTGCCACAAATGTTTTTAATTTGGATGGTACTGCTTAGTTGCTGACTGTGAACACATACTTCCATTACTTTATGTAGTTTTACTAACAAGTCGATGTGTGCCCTATTACCTGAATGAGATGCTACTTTAAGAAGGACACTTTATTTCTATTTCAAGATGCTTTCTGTCTTGTAGGACTTTTTCCAGTACTGCTTGATATTGATTAACTGCAAAAAGACTTTCCATGTACATGTTCTTGTATTGCGGTGTGGTGCTCAGCAGTCTCTGTGGTTTCTCATCCCTGTTAGTTTTTCCAAAGGACTCTAGATAGAAACAGAAGTAAATCTACGTCCTTCAGTGTGACCCAGAGATAACAAGACATATTCTCTCATTCTCTCAAGACGTACCCCTATCTCATTAAGGGAAGATTGCAGAGTGGATGCTGAAAAATGCTTGTAGCAGCTCTTACTGTAGCTTCCTGATATTTATGAGTATCCATTCCTGGTCACAATGTGCTGCACAGTTAAGAATCAAAACAATTATTCATACAGTGGCATGGATGGAATGTTGTACTTTTTCACTAGTGCTGGGACATATTTTGTAATAATTGAGGAACTAGAGCATATTTTGTGGGGTCAGCATCCCAAGTGATCAAAGACTTGTGTCTTCAGAAAACTGACATATGATACACACCTGATCCTGGGCTGCATCAAAAGAAGCATGGCCAGCAGTTCCAGGGAGGTGATTCTGCCCCTCTACTTGGCTCTCATGAGACCCCACCTGGAGTACTGTGTCCAGCCTTGGAGTCCTCAACACAGGAAGAATATGGAACTGTTGGAACTAGTCCATTGAAGGGCCACAAAGATGATCAGGGGGCTGGAGCACCTCTGCTATGGAGACAGGCTGAGAGAGCTGGGGTTGTTCAGCCTGGAAAAGAGAAGGCTCCAGGGAGACCTGATAGCCTTACAATACCTGAAGGAGGCCTACAGGAAAGCTGGGAAAGGACTCTTTATCAGGTAGCATAGTGATAGGGCAAGGGGCAATGTCTTCAAACTGAAAGTGGAAAGATTTAGATTAGATATCAGGAAGAAATTCTTTACTGTGAGGGTGGTGAGGCACTGGAACACGTTGCCCAGAGAAGTTGTCTATTTTAGTTATTCCTAAACTCTCCCAAGTTTTAATTTGTTTTCAGAACTAAGATTAAATATCTTTATATAAATCAAATTAGCAATTTGGCATGTGAAATTTTGCCTCAGTGTCATTTGCTATTAGGGCACAACAAGACATGAAGAAGTGGAAATAGTATGTTTTCAAGTTCTGAACCACACGATTTGGATTTGGACCATTTGGGAAAAACAGAGCCACTGTGAAGCTCTTCTGGGTTGACTACAAAAACTAAAAATACATCCGGTCTTCTCATAGAGCTATTATTCTGAAAAGAATAGCAAGGTTTTGTCACTGCTGTAGCAATTTTCATCTTGAATTATCTGTATGGATGTTAAGTATTTAATTCCCATTACAATGAGCTGAAATTGATATAATCTTCCTTCGGGCAAACTGGGCAAACTGAGGCCTGGGTCTAGTGTTCCCCACTGTGCCCATTTTGTGTTCAGACCTCTCTGACATAGCTCAGATTGCTTTCTCAAGTCATCCTTCCTTAAAGATCAAGGTGTTGCAAGATCAATACCAGATTATGTTCTTTGCTATTAGCCTGACCAGCATCTTCTATTTCCCAGAACTTACTAATGTGCCATTGTATAGAGGTCATCCCTTTGCTGAATTGCTGAATAATCAATCCAGCAGGGTGCGGGGCCGAGTTCCCTCTCAAGAAGCAGAGACACAAAAGTCACTCCTAGGATACTGCTGAGAAGACTTTCTTCACTTTCATCACCTCAACATCACAAATATTAGCAAATTGGAGAATATTAGGTGAGGAGTGGAAAAAGGGATTAAAGGTCTGAGGAGACTGATGTAGGTAGTAAAATAAAAGAAATAATACCATAAACACATTTTTTAAGTTTTCTGGGTTTAAAAAAATGGGGGGTTTTTTAAGGATACATGTTGCAATGGCCGACAGATGAGCTGGAAACAAGTTTCTGCAGATGTTTGTCTTTGCTATTCTTTTTTAACTCAGGTGACTTCAGCCAAGAAATAAAATCTATGTCTTACTCACTGACACTGCACCAACTGACAAGTTATAGCAGTAGTAGCTGAGCAGAAATCCAGAGGAATTATGATTATGTTCCATTTTTAAAAGTTGGGTGAATTTCCTTTTTCTGTCTTACTAGAAATGCATATATAAAAAGGAAACCCATGTAAATAAATATTAAAAGTCTATCCACACAACAGCCTACAAGTACTTAGAAGGTATACACAAAGAAATTATAGGAATTTTTAAAAATTATGTAATTTATCTTAAGATCATAATTTTGCCACATGCTTGAAAAAACCTACATTATGAATTGGAAGAGCAGAACTTCAAGGCTGGAACCTACATTCATTGTTTACAGCTATATTCATATAGTTGTCAACCTTGTGTGATAGAAATGACCTAAAGCACTGCCATGTCTTTTGTCCTTGTACTATCATTTTAGGTAGGAAATTGCGAAGTAGGACACTTGTACAGATTATGTAATTTTGTCCCAGTCATAAATAGGACAAACACAGTTGTCTCCTTTAAAACACTTTTTATGATTACTTTTCCCATCTGTGTACTTCTGTCTGGGGAGCTACTTCCTTTCATTCTTCACGGATTATCTTTTTTAAATTTTTCTCCAAAATTTGTGGTTTCTTCTTGTGCCTCTTAAGGCCTCTTAAATTTATATAAATTTATGATTGAATGAAATCTAGACCTCTGAAACAAAGGACTACACTTCACTACGAAAACAGTTTTAGTCCCGGGATCCCACCATTCTGCATTATCAAGCATTGCATTGCCTTGATGGTTTTGCTTTTCTCACAAGAAGGGCTTTAATCCTTGAAGCAGAGTCAAACCTACTGCTAGAAAGAGCGTGGCCAGCAGAATGAGGGAAGTTATTGTACCTTGCACTCAGCACTGGTGAGGCCACACCTTGAGCACTCTGTTCAGTTGGGCTCCTCACCACAGGAGGGACACTGAGATTCTGGAGCATGTTCAGAGAAGGACAGCAAAGCTGGTGAGGGGTCTAGAGTACAAGTATTGTGAGGAGCAGCTGAGGGAACTAGGATTCTTTAGCCTAGAGAAAAAGAGTCTGATGGGAGACCTTGTCACTCTCTGCAACTACCTGAAAAGAGGTTGCAGTGAGGCGGGGGTTGGTCTCTTCTCCCAAGTAGGACAAGAGGAAAGGGCCTCAAGTTGTACCAGGAAAGGTTTAGATTGGATATTAGGAAAAATTTCTCCACTGAAAGGGTTATTGAGCATTGGAACAGGCTGCCCGGGGAAGTGGTTGAGTCACCACCCCTGGAGGTATTTAAAAGATGGGTAGATCTCTGTGGATGTCTATAGATGTCTATAGATGCACGGGTTTTCTCTCTCTTTGCAGGGATACGTGGTTGATGAACGTGCAGCCATGCAAGCTCGATGGGAAGAGGCATCTAGAGAAACAATCAAGAAGACAACCAAGCCATGCCCCAACTGCAATATTCCAGTAGAAAAAAATGGTAAATTTATTAGTTATCTCATGGTTAACTGTCTTTTAAATTTCATTTTACAAATAAATGTATGGATGTGTATACATATGCACACTAATATTCAAATAGAGAAAGAGCACACAGAGCTTGAATCTTCCCTCTGTCACTTTATGTAAATTACCTTGAAATCACTAAAACTAAATTGCTTAGTTGTAAAGCCAATAATTAAGCCTCACAAAATGTCTAGTCATGTTATAGACAGGGAAAATAAGGCACAGAGACACGGTATGTAGCATCCATGTGACTGAATGCTCAGCTAGTTGTCTAGATTTTCCACTGACACTGAAAAAAACAGACATTGTAGGGCAAAACTCATGAAGAAACAGAACATGTGTCTAATGTAGGTCAGAAAAATTGCACCTAAAAGTGGGGTGTGGAGAATTAGTCGTGCTGTAGTTATCTGCATTGTATATAGCTGAATTTAGATGAGATTGATCTCAACCCAGTGACATGTCCACAGCAGAAAAGCAAGTCAGAGGAAGAAATATAAGTCCTGACAAACTGTTTGCACTAATCAATGCTTAACATGTAGGAAGAAAAGTAATTTGCTGGCCCTGGGGTGGTTAAAATGGGGAACAGGAATGTTAAATAGGCTATACAGGTTCATATTAAAATGATTGCCTAAATATTATACAAATACTAAGTATAGGGGGTGATTCTTGATTCTTAGTTTTGTGGCATCACTTATTCCAATGGGATGCTGAAAACACCTGATAAGACACTGTAAACTGCAAGGAGAGAAAACTTCAAGCAGTCATTCTACAGAAATATTACTGAGGAAGAAATAGGACAGAATCCTGAAATCTGGGGTCTGATGAAAGAAAAGAAGGCAGTTGGCAGATGGAAAGTGGGAGACTTCTTGAAGCACAAGAAGCAGAAGGAAAGCAAGCATGAATTCAAGAGTGGGAAGGTGAGACAATATTTGGCAAAGTGTAGAGAGCAAGTTGGGCAGCAGAAGAGACATAAGAGAGGGGTAGGTAAAAAAAAATTACAGACTTGGAAACAGGCTGGAAACCAGAAGTTTGAACTGGATTAGAAATAGAAAAATAATAATTGTGACTATTCATACTTAACAGTTTTTGCATAGACAAATAAAAATAAAACCCTCTGGTCAGGCTTGCAGCTGTGCTAGGACCTTTACTTAGACTCTGCTACAAAATCTTCACTGTTAAATTACAGGCAGTTGTCACTTGTCACAAAGAGGATGTCTCTATTTGACACCGTTTACATGACTCCCACTAATGTTTAGGGAGGTCTCTTGTAAAACTCCCCAATGTCTCAAAAAAGAAATAAGGGCCATTATAATTTTTCTTTGAAAGAAGATATTTATTGAAAATGGAAAATAAGCAGGAAAAGGTCTTTCCTTGCTTATACCCTGACCCATGTCAGAACAGTGCCTCATACTGCAAAAGCCAAAGCCATAGCAGCAGGCTAGAAATGTTTCAACACACTGCAATTGGCTGATTTTGCTGCCGTTCAGAGGGACCTCGACTGGCTGGGAAATGAGCTGAGAAGAACCTCATGAAGCTCAACAAAGGGAAATGCACCTGTACAAGATGGGGGTCAGCCTGATGGAAAGGACCTGAATGTCCTGCTGGACTACAAGTTGGACATGAGTCAGTAACACGCCCTCGCAGCAAAGGTGGCCACCAGCATTCTGGGCTGCATTAGGAAGAGCATCACCAGCAGGTCGAGGGAGATGATCCTTCCCCTCTGTTCAGCACCAGTGACACATCTAGAGTGGTGCATCCAGTTCTGGGCTTCCCTGTACAATAGAGACGTGGACTGGAGTGAGTCTAATGAAGGGCTGCAAAGATGATAAAAGGATTGCATAAATAAATACCTGACAGAGGGAGCAAAGAAGACAAAGCCAAATTCTTCTCAGTGGTGCCTACTGAAAGGACAGATGGCAATGGGCAAAAACTGAAACACAGAAAACTCTATTTAAACATAAGAAAATACTTTTTACTATGTAAGTGGTTGAAAACTGGAACAGGTTGCTCAGAAAGAGTCTCCACTCTAGGACACATTCAAAACCCAACTGGATGCAACCCTGAGCATCCTACTTTGGGTGACCCTGCTTTGAGCAGTGCTTTGGACTGCATGATCCACAAAGGTACCTTCCCACCTCAGTGACTCTGTGATTCTGCAAATTAAGATGCGAAGCTTGAAAAGTGCAGTGTTTGCTTTCTTTGGTCATGGGTACTGCACGTGCCAGCTTCTAGGCTGACATTTGTAAACTGAAAGGAGCACTTCATTTCTGCTCAGTACAGCTGGTGTCAAGAGGCTAACGACTGTGCACTGCAGTCTGCCAACAATCCTCATTTGGGAGGAGTACACTGACTCCACACAAGAGAGTAATTCTGCCTTCCCTCAGCAAATGCTTCTGTGGACATGTCTTTTACAAGAGACAGTGACAATGCAAATAACTTTTCTGTAATAGCCTGTATTTGTCTGTGTCAATAACTGTTCGGTATTAGACTATACAGCTGTTGGCGTTGTAGAATACTTCTGAATAGAATCATAGAATCATAGAATAGAATCATAGAATCGTTTAAGTTGGAAGGGACCTTAAATATCATCAAGTTCCAACCCCATGGGCAGGGACACCTCCCACTAGAGCAGGCTCAAAGCCCCATCCAGCCTGGCCTTGAACACTTCCAGGGATGGGGCAGCCACGACTTCCCTGGGCAACCTGTTCCAGTGTCTCACCACCCTCACTGTAAAGAATTTCTTTGTGGTGTCTAATCTAAATCTCCCCTCTTCCAATTTAAAACCATTGCCCCTTGTCCTGCCACTACACTTCCTGACAAAAATAGCTGAAGTGAAAGAGCAAAACAATTTCCCACAGCTCAATTACCAGTCTGAGCGAGTTTAAAAGACACATCCACATCTCTCAGAGGACTGCTGTACTCACAAAGCCATAGGCCACACTGCTCGAGGCACTCTCCGCTCTGATTTCTGCTCTCAGCTGCCATGTAGCAGAGAATAACATGATTTATGTAGTTTAGCAGGTACAGCACACATTTGACAGGGGGTGCCTGTTGGGATTCAGGTCTGAGGACTGAGATGTGTTTTATCTGTGATGGCTTAATACAAATAGTAAGAGAGGATTGGATCTAAACCTTAAGTGCAGCTGGCTGGCTATTGGTATGCTTACATATAAATAAGGTAAAAACATCTGGCAAATTGCATCTCTTACACAAAAATATAAACTGACAAATAGACCTTGTCGTGACAGCTAGTTTTCTCTCTGTGTCAGATGAAGCAGACAGGCCTATTTTAACAAATCAGTTCTTGCGTCTCCTGCTTACCTCCTGAAAATCATTCTAGAGTGGCATTTATAAAAAAAGGTGATGTAAGGGTAGCAGGTCTTACAGTAGGGAACACACACTCCCTGGACCTCCTATCACCATCTGGAGTCAAACTAAGATGACATTTCAGCATTTCTTCATACTGCTTGCTTTTCTTTCAGTTTGAATTATACAAGAGATCTCTTTGTGTGGTAAGAAACATATTTTCCATTTGAAGTCTATTTCTGTAATGACCTCTGACAATGTTAATGTTTTACATATTACAAAATAAACATTTGATCAAGGTTGTGAGCAGAGAGATTAAAGCTGCTCTCACAGTATGGGCAAGTAAGAAACCCAACATGCAGGAAACATTGAAGTGATCAAAAGGCTGCTTCAGATACTAAGAAGGTCAACTCAACTTAAATTACTAATGTCATTTCAATATAATCATCAGTCAGACACCAAAGTCTGTATTTCATGATTTATTCTCTTTGTAAATCTCTCAGTTTTTTGAATCCAAATTAAAAAAAGTAATTTAATTTTGTTCATCTTCTGGCTCACAGCTGGACTAGGGTAGAGTGTCCTTGAGCAGACACCTCCATGACTGGCCATGAGAGGCCACAGACTGTACTCTCTTTTTCCTATCCCTAGCACAGTCTCTTCTACTTTCCTCCTACTCCTGCAGTTTCTCAAGTGAGGATGGCACATTATACCTCAATATAAGGTAGAGGTAGAGTAGCAGGTTTTAGAAACCCCAGGAAAAATATTCTTCAGGTTTGTCTTCTCTTTTATTAAGTATTCTACTTGGATACTAAATGAATGCCTAAGAAAGTTGATTTGAACACTGTTAATTGTATATTAACATATCTAAGTATTTGCCAAGTACCAAAGCCATTCTGTTGCTGTTTTGCAGGTGGCTGCATGCACATGAAATGTCCTCGACCTCAGTGCAGATTTGAGTGGTGCTGGAACTGTGGCCTGGAGTGGAACAGAACCTGCATGGGAGATCACTGGTTTGAATAGTGGGCTGAGGCCAGCCCACGTTGCTGCTAAAGCTTGTTTTCAAAAGCGTCAAATTCTGAATTCCTTGCTTAAACAAAACTCACAGTGGTTTCAGGGACATGGAGTTCAGAAGTTGGCCCGGTTTGTTGGTTTTTGCTTTCTTGCATATGCAATCCTAACAAAATCACACTGAAGTTATGCCCAGGGGTATAAAGTAAGTAAATAAAGTAATTGTATTAATAGACAGACCTGCTCATTGTGGTACAAAGCAGGGTAAATTACACCTTTCTGAACTTGTGCAGTCTGTCAGCACTGAGAGCAGATAAGGTTATCAAGAGGAACTTAGACGTTTATAGTCAGGAGTCTATAACTGTTGCAAGAGAGCTCAGCCTGCCTCTGAGTGTGTGAGTGCATGAGCGTGAAGGGAGTGGAGGACGTTCCCTGCATCAGCTGTTTTTTCTTTGACCACTCCTTTGCTCATTCAGCACAATTTTTGATTTTGAGGCAGTATTTCTTAACAGCTTTTTTGGCAGAGGGAAGACTGTGGCTCTTCAGTGTTTTCTCAGGGCTCCTTCCTAACAGGCTTTCTGTGTGGGTCTTGCTTTCAAACCAAATTCTCACAGAAACATTCAGTTTTATGCCATATTTATGCTTGTGTATTTGTAGCATATGACACGAAACCTGCCTGTGTACTCATTATAGGCTTTAATACTGGAAGATTAGCTCCGGATGCAGTTTAAGCTCTAGCTGTGACTGTTGTTGCAGCGGTGACTGGATCCAATTAAGTGTTGTGCAAACTCAACTCATAAGGCATTGTTTTTCTTGCGCTTACAGCAATACTTTGGACATGGCAAAGGGAGGCAGGAGAAGACTTCTCAGGCTTTTCTCTATCATCATTCTCCTAAATTGAATTAGAATATGGATGTATTTCTGACAACACATTCACAGGTCAGTGTAGGGCAGAGGGACATCTTTCATTTTACAATGTCAACACAGTAAGTAAAGCTCACTAGCACTCCCAAGCTTGAACAATCTTATTTTTGGTGTGCTTTACATTGCTGTTTTATTCTGAGATGAAATGGGTACTGTCCACAATCAATATGCCACGTAAGGATTTGCACAATTCAGCTTTGGAAAAAAAAACGCACAATAAATAAAGTGATCAAAATGTTAAACTTTCTTGCTTCATTTGAGTACAAAGTAAGTGAGTACAAAGATGTTGGGTGGGTTGTGCATTTCCTTGACTGATTCAAACTCCCAGCTGAGAGGCGAGCCCTTTGATTAAAACATACTATTAGCACAAAATAAATTCTAGGGGCATGGACTTCTTTTATCAAGTTTGAATTAATATTTTGTATGGCATAACTATAAAGTCCTGAAAATATGGGTGTGCCTTATATCAGTCAGCGCAGAGCACAAAGTTTGAGTTATAAAGAAATCCCAGGCTCACTACAAAAGTGTCTAATTGCTAAAATCAGTGGAGCATTCATCTGTGTCAGCTGGAAGTGACATTAAAAGTCTGAGGAAACAAAGAGTTCTAGGTGTGAGGTACGAAAAATGAGAGAGGGAACGGGTAGAATTAAGAAAATGAGAGAGAAAGGAAGTAGCAACGAGAGGACAATGGACATTTCTTAAAGACCATTTTCCTTTTTGGCCCTGGTGAAGTGAAATGTATGCAGAAGTAGGTACATTAAAGTGTAGGAGTGCAATAGAATGCTGCAGTGGAGCTCATTTAAGTACATTATCTTAATGGGGATACTTTATTGTGAGCTCTGATTATTTCATGATTTGATTTTCTATACCTGGGTCTATTTTACAATTTATATGTCTTGTTGCCAAGAGGCTAAGGAAAAAAAATGACAATGCTTGCTTTTACTTTGATAGGGTGTTACATGGGAGCTCATCACTTCATTTCATGTCCACAAACAGCTGGAACAAAAGAAGTCTGAATCCCTTGTTTATTGTAAGGTAGTTTCACTAAGTTAGAGCCTGCCCTGGCAAGTTAATGTTTTAATTGTCGTGTAGAAACATGTAATTTATGCCCCTGGATCAAGGTCCATTGAAGTTAATGGACTTTGGATCAGCTCCTGTATTTCTAGCCTGGGCAGAGCATGGCAGGCATGAGTCATAAGGCTGGAATAGAAACATCTCTTTCTTGGGAAAATGGGATTATGAGCATTCATTTAAGACATAAGCAAGGCCAGGAAAGGAGAATAAAGAAAGATGTTCCATTGACTCAAGATTATCCACTTTTAGAGGCTGACTTTATAAGCCCTTGTCACTGAGGGTTTCTTCACGCAGTCTAGAGTTACACTCTGCCCCAAAAAACCCCGTGCATATCCTGCAGAATTTAATAGAACATGTCCTGATCTTCTCTGTGTTAGTACATATACATCTGTATGCCTACATGCACAAAGTTTGAGATTCCACAGTCTGTAAATCTGGTTTCTGTTTACAGTGAGATTCTCATAGTTTCAACAATTTAAAGGACATGAAACATCAAGACTAATACTCTGCTGACACGGTAAGAATGCTGGAAATCCTCTACAGATGTGCAAGTTGGACCTAAAATTCCCTACACTGATAATTTTACATTTTTTTTGCATGGAAAATGCCTTTTAAAAAAACTAAAACTGTGAAAAAAAAAATGTAATTGATACTGTAATTTGAAACAAAACTGAAGAGAACAAACCGAGTCTTCAGTGTCTATTCAGACCATTCCTCTTATTTTGGCCCTGCAGTATCAGAGTGAGATCCATTTCACCCAACTTCAGCTGCTTCAGTAGTCTCAGAGGCTCACACAGAGTCCTGCTGTGCATGTGTATGGTGGGTTCTACTGAGTTTTAAGTACAATCGGTCATGGCTAGAGGTGTGATGGCAACATCCCTGCCCGAGACAGGGAGCAGCTCCTGACAGGACAGACAGGACTGCAGAGCTCCCACACGCTCGTGACTCTGTTGTTGGCACGGAGACGGGAGTCTCCCTTTTTTTTAAAGCTTATGAACTGGCACTGCTTGCTAGCATCCAAGAAGCCAGCCTTGGCAAATGCTTCCTCTGGGTTGGCACGTGTGTCTCTGGTAGTGGTCCTGGGCAGCCGTGGGGCTAATGAAGAGAAACAGGACTTAAGCACAAAACAAGAAGGAAGCCAACCTGAGGGTGTAAGCAGATGCAAAGTTTTCAAAAGCTTGTGGGTTCATGTTCTCTACTAGCAATACACTCCGGAAACACTAAAATTTAACTATATGTTCTAAGAAGATAATTTATTATGGTGTTATAAAACAAAAAAGAAGTCTGTATCTTTTTACATCTAAGTTTGCCTTTGTTAATTGAATTCTCTTTACCTTGAACCTTCTTCATCTTTCAGATTAAACCAATTACAGACTTGTTCTTGCTACTGCAATCTGGGCTCCTTTTAGTGTGTGTAAAACGGATTAAGTACAGGATGTATGCTGAAATATTCAATAACAATTATCTCTATAATAATTCAGCTCTATAACAACAATGAAAATCTCTAATATTTCATTTCATCTGGCAGTGAATTCTGAATACTGAGCAGATTAAGAAGAAAATATATAACAGCTTGGCTCCCTCAGGAAAAAGTGTATCTCAAAGCTTAGCATAAATAATACTTTGGGAGCCGTGACTTCGACTAAAATATCATTTATATGTCTACCTTATCTCATTGCAAACTCAAGCCAAATAATTTCATTTGAAAATGTATACCTCAAAAAAAATTCAGTGAATAGCACTCCGTAAGAAACATTACTACACTGTTGGGAAACAAGAGTCACACTCTCAAAGGACAGCAAGCAGTGGGGTTTGCTTTTTGCATATGAATAGTAAGGTACCATCTAAAGAGCTTTTTGCCTACAGATCTTGTAGATCATGCAACCTGAAGAAAAATGTACATTTGTGGAGAGGAACCTGAGGCACTTGGAGGGGAGAGGCCAGATTCTGAGCGATTCTGCTGCCCTTGAAGACTGGGAAGATTTGGCCCTCTGTGCCAAACTTTAACACACTTTGAAGTAACAGCAACTGCCGTGTTCCTCATGTTCACTGCACAGCTCCAGGCACTACACAAGTAAATCCTTGGGTGCAGTAAGCTCAGTAAGCAACAGTTGTAACAAAACAGGAAGGATAAAATCTACTATCAACTCTGAAGATTGGTTAGCCCCATGCTGATCTAATTTATCTGATTCAGTGTTTGACTTAGCATGGTGATGGCTGATCTAGAGAAACCCTACACAGAAATGGAGACCTACAGTATAGCTCTTAACAACTAGATTTTGTTCCCATGCAGCAAAATTCTCGTGCTACCTTCAGTTCCCCTTTAAACAACAGAAGAGCCTGAAGAAGACAGCACTGGACCAAAGCTGCCAGAAGGACACCCCATGTCTAATTGTTCCTGATGCTCCTTCAGCAACTTCAGCCCGATGTACCTGACAGCACAGCACTGACAGTGGTTCAGCAAAAAGAGGCAAATGTACTACCTTACATTTTATCTGACTTGATTGCAGTTTGTAAGGAAATATTTCTATCTCTAGCAAAATTAGGGAAAAAAAAACAACATTAGAATTAGAATTAGAAAAAACTCCCCTTTTTTTCAAACATGTTTGACTCTTGTGTGTCACCTACTGATGTCCAGCTGTGGCCTCTCTTCAGAAGCAATTTTCCACTTGATCGTCTGGGAACTACTAGAGTACGTGTACTGAGTAGTCCCTTCTCATATTCTGGGCAAGTATGTGCAGACCAGAAAAAAATGTAAATGGCTTTAAGCAAGCAATAAGATAGGCAAGTTGAGGGAAGGTCATTTAATCATATGGAGAATCATATTTAATGTAGTGGGTTTTGCATCTGCAAGGAATTATTTTTTTTTAGAAATCAGGTCATATACCATTTCGTTTATCTTCATTATTATTAATAGTGCTTTTTTCTTTGCTTTTAATTTGGTTTTCTTGTCTGTGTCTCCATTTTTCTGAATAATGGAGTAATGGTTCTATGCCAGTAGATAAAATATGCAGCAAGACATCACCTGTTACTTTACTTTTTGGCTTTTATCCCTAGAAAGCTTGAGGGATCCACATAATCCATGTAGGCAGGGAAGTGCCATTATCTGTATCTTACAGCTGGGGAATTCCGTCAAGAGAGCACAACCAGACTCCATGGAGGCAACAGCTCAAATGCACACCAGCCCTTTCCTCATAACTGGGGAAGTCTGTGCCTGCACCAAAGTGGAGGCCATCAGTGTGCTGGCTCAGTGATGACACAAGCTGAGGGAAGCAAGAAGCAAGTTTGAAGTTTAAGGTCCAGAGGACATTAGTATGACATTAGAGACATGAAGAAATAATAATAATAGTAAAAAGAAAGGGTCAGATTTGCAGTGGCCTAAAGAACAGTGACCTAACCCAACATCCTTTGCAACCCCTGGGAATTACCACTGGCTTCACTGGGAGAAAGCTAATTTAGAGACTTCAAAAATGCCATTTAGTTCTACTTTTTAGCAGTACATAGATCTCTGGGAGAACTTGATGCCCCAGTTTCCACTTTGTTTCTTTGTTAGTTGAATATTTGATCTACAAAATACATTCATGCCCACTCCCTCTACCTCGTTTTAGTGCAAACTAAAATCCATCAAGCACTGATGTCAGAGTTTGAAAAACTTTTAGTTAAGTACAGCTGAAGCAACACACTGTACACCCACTCTTAGTTGATACTGGATTGTATTGTCTGGCTCATAAACAGTAATTTCAACAGCCTGCCAACTTCATCTGCTGGTTACCAGCCCAAAAACTGGTTGGATTAAGACCTTAAGTAATACTCAAAAGATAGTGCTAAAATGAAAAGCAGCAATCAATAAAATAAAATAGTATTCAGATACTACTTCTGTTGGGGCCAACAGAATGTTTTTCTTGGAATGGATGCTAAATTCTGAATATGTTCAGCCACCTGAGTGTGTTTATGCCTGGAAGCTAAACCTGGAAAGCCCTGCACTGTTCTTTTCCAAAGCAAAGAGATCACAATATGGTAAAGTGGTTGGATTTTTTTTTAATGAATAGCTGAAATCCATGTATTCCATAGCTGATGGAGTTAAAAAAGAGAAAAACCACACTACCTTACTAAACTACACTGACATTTTTCAACTGTTCAGTGATACACCAAATGCCAGGCTTGCTTTTTTTTACAAATCTGCTTCTTGAAGGCAAAATTGACTGTGATATTTACATTAAAATTAGTCAGTTAGTGAAGCTGAAATAAATTCTGATTTGCACTTCTAAGTTTTAGCAGTGATGTAACTGAATCTAAAGCTTTACCAAAACATTACTCAGGCTTTGCTTAGGGAATATTAAGGTGCTTATTAACTGAGTTCCAATCACTCAGGTCCATATTTTATTTTATAAGTACAATGTTTAAGGCTATTCCTATCGCCTTATTCTATTGGATTTTACAGAAAGCAAACATAAGCTTCAAACCAGTGCTGCCATAAGCTCCTGCATGGTAGGATATTTTCTCCTGAACTAGTAGTCTCTTCTGGTGTGACATTTACTCTGCATGTTAAAAACAATCAGTGACATTTTATTTTTAGTCCTCTTTATTGTGTGAACTCCGGGATAGAATTGAATAAATAAAAATATAAAGCCAAGTCTACACAACAAAAAGCCTACTTTTCTTGCTGTCCCAGGGCAGTTATGCCACAGAACTACCCAATACAATACACCAGCTTGGTAGACCAGTGCAGTATACAAAATAAGCTGTAGATCAGGAAATTTACATATTTAATCATGCCATTATATTGCACTATTTTTTTAAGACCTTTGCCAGTCTACTGGCATCACTCATAAGCCCCTTTCTTCCTCAGAAAGGGCCCAGAGTCCTTTGTGCACCCACTGTTGCTTTCCTGTTATGTTTCCAACAAAAAATACATGCGTCATACTATTCTGCTAGTTGTGTTTATTTAAACATCTGTATTAGATTGTAAGAGGCCTTACCAAGTCTCAGATAAATTATGTGTATTATGCAGCACTGCTTGGTCCAAAGAAAAATGGTGTTTCTTATTACCTTCACCCCATTAAGGACGAGAGCACCACTTTTATAAGCACTAGGCCTCAATAGATAAGATGATCTTATGAGGTCCAAATGAAAATTTCAACTTTAAGAACTATTCAATCAAGTATTTAATTGCTCACAGGAAGAGAGAGAGATCCAGAAGCCCTTCCTATTAATGCAGTCATTGTCTCAGATCCAGCAGCTCCCCTTGCCAGCCAATGGCATTACTAGACAGATCTCCATACCAGGAGGCTTTCCTGATACTTAACGCCACCTAATTTCTTTCCTTTTCATGGTGTTAAGATCTCAGGAGTAGAAAGGTCTTGTTAATTTGTTGTGGCCAGCCTACCATCACAGGCACCTTGTTATGTAACTCTTCCCATAAATTTTTCAGAGTGCTGTGGCAAGCAATTTTTAAGTCCCAGTTGCTTTCCTGGCAAGGCAATTCTGGAACCTGATTTCAGCTGCTAGTGATGAGAAATCTTTTCATTCCAAGGTATTCACAGCCACCTTATAATTGTTTATCATTATATCAATGTTGTCTGTAAGCTTAAGGTTTTCTTTTTTCCTGTTTGTGTTTCCTATTCCCTTTGTTCCCTGATTGGATGGAGCAGATAGCAATCATATTTCCACTCCGTTTGTTTCATTGGGCTTAACAGGCCAAGATTAAAAACTTGGATCAACATTTCTCTAAACATCCTAGAATCAAATTACTCCAATTTTCCTTAACCTTTTTTCAAGTATGAGTAGTGGATTTTTGTATACGATGGCAGGCATGGTTACACCGTCGCCTTCTGTGGTGTTCCTGCCTCCATGTCTCCATTGGACACATTTCTGACACACACCAGATCACAGCACGTGCACAGACACATCACGCTGGCAATTCATAATCATCCTGTGGTGGCCCACCTCACCTTGTTTCCAAAGTACGCACTTCCAAGTGGAAAAGTATTGCATAAATTTGGATAGATGGCTGTGATAAATGGATTAACTCCCCAACCTCATCTCTCTCTCTCTTTTGGGGCTGTTTAGGAAGCATGAAGAAGTTTGTTGAATTCAACCCAAATTGTTCCTTATCCTATGGTGTTACCAGGAGGGTGTTTCTACTGACTCATGGGGAAACTGAGGTTGGCATTAATTAAAACACAAAACACACCAGTAATGAAAATTGCAGAAGTTGTCAGATATTTTTTCACCAACTCTCTGCCTCTCTCTCTCTCTCCTGACTACAGATGAAGTTTGGAGCAACCACACTCAGGTATCTTGGTTAAATATTTCGAGTTGGTGGGATGACACCAGCCGCATCCATCCTGCTTTTGGCTACTATTTAAAGAACCCAAGGACACAGGCAGCACAACTCCCAGCTCACCAAGGAGGAGGTTCAAGTCACAGACAGTTACAGTCAAACTTTTTCTGTAGTGGCAGTAGCCCAGTGATAGACGGATTATGGAACCAACCTTCTTACTTCATGCAGCTTCAAAGCATGTAAGACTCTGGGGAGGGATGAGAAGAGGAAAGACATAAAGGGGGCTTTTAGTGATCTTGGTCTTGGGTTTGCCAGATTTCAGGCCGAGCCCAGTTTTTCAGCAAGGAGGGAATAGGAAGAGTTTTCCAGAGGGGATTATAATGACTCTTTATCAGTAAGTGCCAGTATTTGAAATAATGCCACATAATCACATCCTTATATTTTCCTACTTAGTTTAACATGTCACTGGGAATTTTTAAAATTACATTTTCTTTCTTTTTGAACTCATTGTACTATGGTGACTGGCAGAATATAAAATACATTAATACATTGCTAGATAATAACTTTTTTTAAAAATTTAAATGGGACACATTTTTAAAGAGCTTTTTTCACTCTTTTTTTTTAGTATCTAAGAAACTTAAAGCAGTTTTTGTCTTCTCTGCTATTTATGCACTTTTGAACATTTTTCCCAGAATTAGTTCTGTCTTATACCTCCTAATAGGGACTAAATAAATTGCATTCTATAGACATTGAGTAGAATATTAAGGAGGTATATTACACAGCAAGTATGATTTTGTCTCCTATATATGCGTCTTGAAACATATACTACTCTATAGAATAGATAGAACTTTTATTTCTTTTTGTAGGAAGGAATAAAAAACTCCTAAACTCTTTTACAGGATTTTTTTTTTTTTTTACAGAAAGAAAGCAAAAATAGAACAATTCACTGGTCAGAAAATCATTCAAAACCACATGTAACATTTTAGAAAACTGCTTAGTGGAAAACCCAGCAGCAAATGCCATCTCCACTGGGTAAGTGGCCTCAGTGCACCCTCTCTGCAGAAAGCAATGGCTTGTCAGAAACCATTTCTCCAAAATACAGTTTAATGTTCCTGGAGACCCTGAGTCTTCCATATTCTGACAGCAAACACAATAATATTAAAATCTTCTCATGTAGCTATAGATCCTGTGCACTTTATTCATATCCTACTTCAGTGAGAAAAGATAAGCTTTTTATGTATAACCTTATCCCGTTGTTACTTTTAGTTACAGACATTGCAAATCTTGCATTGCAAACTTCATAAACCATGGTACCACGTGCCTGCTGAACTACCACAATTACAGGAGCAACATTTTGGTCAGGATTCATTCAAAATAAGGCAGTCTTTGCATCAACAAATGAACTTTGTTACAAACACATCGACCAACAACAGGAAGTCAGGAACAAGGGAATATGCATCCTGACCTGCCTCTGATGACTTGTCCAGCTTTGAGCAAAATGCCTTAACATGTATTTGCAGAACTCTCTGGCAGAATTATTCTGTGAAAAAATATCTCCTCTGGTAATAAGCTGCTGAGGAGCAACAGTTTTTCTAAACATTATTCAATATTTCTCATTTAATAGTGAAAAACAAACAAACCAACCCACCCTAATAGGTGCTTTTGATGCAGTCTTAGTTTCTTGTTATTTTGGATCAACAAAGTGAGCATATTCTAATTTCACCAAAAATTGAGTCCTGAAGAATGAACAGTGGTAGGAAATTTCAATTTGAAGCTAAAGGTTTTCTAGTGTTATATGTCATTGGAAGAGCTTTAGTATAAAGTAGTAGGCTTTTTTTTTTCCTTTTGTTGTTACAATCTCTTTTATCCCGACTGTGTAATTTTCATTAATTACAATAGTAGCTATTCTATCCGAGGGACAATGTTTTGACCTTGTACATGCAAATGGCTGGATTATCAAATGCCCTGTATTATAGCACAGAGGAAGTTGTTAAGCAGGATGATTAAACAATTTCACCCTCTTTCCTCTGCCACTGTTTGAGGCTGCCTCCCCGTACTGGAGTCTCTGCCAGCCAGCAGCGCTGTGCCCTACGGCTGCAAGAGGCTGTGCACGAGGATTTATCTGACTAAAAACTGCACATAGGGTAATGGAAAAACTGCATTTGCAGAACAGAATTTGGACTTAACAGCACATCCCTCTCTCGTTCACAATCCAGATTCCTCCTGTTTGAACTTGATACCAAGTTCGTTCTACATAACCTAACTCATTCCAGGGGATGACTATCACCTTCCCACATACCTCTCTGGTGCAAGAGGGGCATTTTGAAGAAGCACAAACAGGCTAACTGTAAATCAGGCATGGATTTTCTTTCCTTTTTCTGAAGAGCAGCACTAGAAATCATGTCGGAAGTTACTCACCACTTAGGGTAAAGATGGCAGGATCAGACTCATGCCCCTGGCCTCACTTCACAGACAAGTTGTGAAAATAGACTTGGGCACGTTAGCAGTCAGTACCATTAAAAATGCCCTTGAGGGTTTAAAGAACATGCAATAAATATGAGCTTGTGTTGCTGCCACACACATTGAACAAGGAAGATAAAAGAGTTTTGAAAAACTTCTCATTAAATGAGGCCTTCTGGTTCTTTACTCTGACTATGGGAAGGGGTCTGCAGAAAAAGAACTGAGCAGCCACGTAAACCAGAAACTTACATAATGTATGAAGACCCACAGAGGAGGCAGTAACTTTGTACAGGCCACTTTCATTCTGGCATTACAGTCTCTGAGCGGTTGACTTTGCAACATACCTTTTTCTGTTTACGTGTGTGTGTGTACCATATACATGTGTGCATAAACAGTGCATTAAAACACTTATGAGCTATACGAAGTTTGAAATCTCATGCTCATAGACACATTTTGCTACTCAGACTCATCTCGGGATCTGTTGCACGTCTGTGCCCTCTCCTTAGGAGGCCTCACTGTGGGAAGCAAGGCACTGTACCTTCCATTCCTTTCTGCATAGATCCGATGTCAGTGAGGACCTTGGCAATTGTCCTCTGAAGAATTTTGCTGCAGTGGCTGAAGACACTATCATGCCTGTCTGTGTGCCCTGCCCTTCTTCTGTTACTTGCCTTATTCCAATGGAAATTAGTTAGCACTGAGCAGTTCACCTTCGGGGGTGGTTTTGTTGAAATGTTGGGCCATGCCTTCTTAAGACACAGGCACACGTTACTCCTTTGTATTCTACAGGGCCAATAAATGAAGAGGATAGGAAGGACAGCTAGGAGACCAGTAACATCTGAAAGTGCCCCTGTGTAATTTATTTGCCAGAGCCTGTCTGCTAAAAAGCCCCTTAGCTATCTCGGTAAAGCAAGTTACAGGGCCACAGCAGGGTAAAGAATTATCTACTGTCATGGAAACTGATGGAGCTACACCAGGTTTACACCAGCTAACCAGTAACACCTGTTCATAGTTCATGCTCTGATAAATATTTAGCCAGCAGAAGGCAAGGTTCCTTATACCCAGATACATGTCAGGGCAGGGCATGGCACAGCTTCATCTCTGAGGAGCTTCAGGTCCATCCCATTCCCACCTGCCCCCCACATCACCCCCCAGCAGAGCTGCCACAACCTTCCCCAAATTGATTTGCAGTCACTCAGGTAGAGAACTGAATGCAACATTAAGGAATTCAACTCTCATCTAATTAAGACAATGCAATCAACTGGGCCACAAACACTTAAGGATCTTCATAATACTACTATTTTTATCAGGTTGAGTGCCAGACACTGCAGTGTGAGGTGATCATTAGTGCTGATATCTGAAGTCAGGAAAGTTTCAGCATACTGTATTTTCCCTCATGAGCATTTCCTCTCTGCGAGCCCACTCCCTCTGCCATTACTGTGCTGGCTCCCATTTGCTGCCAGGATACAATATAAAGTCACTTGCTCTAAATTATTTTAAAAGTACTGATGGCCATGTTTCCAAAAATACACTCTTAATAACCAGCTTTTAGGCATAATTTTAGGATACAGGAAAATGAAAGAAAAAAGAACATACTAGAATTGCTTCTAGGCGAAAAAATTCAGGAAAGAAGGTTTTCAAGAGATACTTTCTTGTGCGAAGATGCATATTGTCTATTTGCTTGCCTTAATTTCCTAATTCTGAAATGGCTTTTAGATTCCCAGAAATATTTATAATAAAATAGTTTGTCCATAAAATTAAACAACTTCTGTTGCCCAAGCCTGTCACTTGTTGCCTCTATTTAGCTGTAGGGTATTAATAGTAACATTTTAGCGGTTCTTAGAAAGCCTTATTGTGCTTCACATTGTCTGGCATTATAGCAAATGACCCTTCATGCCCTTAAGGTGTCATGACCCAGGTGGCTGGTATTTCCTCCCGCCCACCTGCCCCCTCCTGTGAGCTCTACAGTAGAGCAGCAGTCAGAGGGCAAGTTACTCTCGGAGATACCTTGTATTCCCACACAGTCCTATTCCATTACAAAAAGAGATGAAACTTGTTGGCAAAATCCATAAAACGCTATGAATGCAACTGGACCCCTCCAGCTACGACACAGCTCTGATTCAGCACACAGGCTTTTGGTGGTTGGATGAAGATCACTACTCCCTACAGAAGTCTTTACCATGGGGTTGTACAAACCTCACTTGTTTTCTCCTGTGATGGAAACTCCTGCACAGGTAGGGCATTGCCTTTTTTTTAAAGTCCATGTATCTTGGTGAGTGAATGGTAAAACTGGCTATAACTTCCTTCTGCTGCACTAAATGGAGCTCTGGCAAATCTCCTTGTCTTCCTAGAAGCGCTACTAATTTCAAGTGGCTTTGGGGAAAGTCCCCTTGGTACAACTCAGTGTGGGAGGGAGGGTCCACTTAGGATTGCAATTGTTTGACCAGTGCCAATGCATAGGATTTGTTTTCAAAGTTCATTTCTTTGCCTAAATAAGGTATTTGAATTAATAGGAAAAAAAAAAAAAACATTTCATACCTGCCAGATAGAAAGTTTTCCCTCTGCCTTTTTAATTTGTTGTCACACTGGTGTCACACTGCCTGATGGAGGTCTTGTAACAATGCTTGCGTGAGGTGGAGAGTTTTCAGCCTTAGGTTTTGGAATTCTATTATCTGTGTTGAAACAAACCTTTTCAAACAACAAAAAAAAACCTAACCCTTTTTTTTTTTTTGATTGTTTGCGATTCCCCTTAGGAAGAAAAAGGTACAGAAAAAGAAGACAGCAGGACAGAAGAGACATTTAAGGAGTATAAACAAACTGAGACTACTAGGTCACCGATGTCTCATATGCTACAACTCATTGGGGGTAGCAAGAGAAAGCAATGCTTAGGGAGTCAGCTGCAGCCATCTGTCTCTGAGGAGCAGCTGGTGATGAGATGCTGTTATTAATGAAATGGGATTGCTCAGTGCTGTCGATTTACTGCAGTGAGCGTGGCCAACTCTGACTCGTGTTCCCATTACATCGACTGTGCCCGGGAGGCAGCGGGCTTTACTGGGAGTGTTGATAATACTTGGGACACCTGTGGATCAAAGCACATGTGAAAAGCAGTAGGTTCCTAGTGCTTATGCAGGCTGATTTGTGGTTGAATTGCCAGGTGACTGATTGACAGATCCCAGAGCTCGGAGTTTCCTGGGCTGGTGATTCTTACTCATCTGGGAGTTGGTGAGTAGGAAATGACATCAGCTATGTTATTCAGATCGGGGGAAAAAAAAAAAAGAATCAGTGGGGTGTGTAGGATTAATAACATACTGCTAGCATGGAAGTGAGCATACAAATAAGACACTTGTCAAATCACTCTGAGAATAGTTGTGCTAAACCTGTATTACATCAAAGAGCCGGGGCTGAGCTTGCGGAACCAGGAGCTGATAAGGATATGGGCTGACCAGTTGTGTGTGTGCACAGTAAGCCTTTTTTTGTTAACATTGATGGCTTGAGCTCAGGGAAAGCTGAACTCCTGTGATAAATGAGTTAGTAGGATGACAGAGAGGATTCTCTGCAGAGCAAGAGGTGTCTCTCAACAGCAGTCCAGGTCCCTCAGCCCAATCAGTTTTAAATACATCACCCATGAAAATATCTGACATGTACTGCACTCAGCTTTGGTACTTCCTACTGCATTTCCTACAAAACTGCATTGTTGATGTTTTTATGTGTGTTTCTAATACAAATACACATCTAGTCAAAGCAATTCTGATGCTGGGCTATAGGGTCAGTCTTTCACAGAAAGATACTATATATATATATGTTATCTGTTCTATATATATGTTATATATATTCTACATACTGTATATAACAGATTTCATGAGAGATTATCTAAACTGTAGTTTTGACACTCATCTGTCACAACGTCCTAAGGTGTTTGAGACCCCTTTGTGAAGCAGGGAGCCCTCTGATGAGGTCGTGCCTAGCAACTGTTCTAAGGTACCACCTCAGTACCAAGCTTAGGTGGCCATCTCCAGGTGGTTCACCCCTCCAGGGTCAAGTGGGAGAATTGCCCAATTTCTGGTTGAGCCATTTGGGCATTTAGCCACAACGTCACTTAGCACAGTTTCCTACTGGAGAGGCATTTGGAGAAGAGCCTTTGCTTCAGGCCTGAGGAACGTATTAAATTGGTGACAAGGGACCCAGCAGTCCCACACAAGTGCCCGAGGAACTTAAGCGTTGGTTTCAGGACAGCCTGCCAACCATTTGTAAGAGGTTGCTAATTACTATCAATTGCAGTGATTTTTCCAAAGGAAGTGGATTGCAATTGCAAATTCACAATTGCAATTTCACAGACCACAAAGGAGTCATCTGAATAAACAGCCTTTGATTCACCACCATCCTTTGCTGGATTCAGACTGCAGTCTAGCTCCATACCCTGCTGTTGTACCCCTGACTATCTCCTGGGCCCCGAGCTTTTCACAGAATCAAAGAACAGAAGGGAAGAAGATACAATGGGGCAGTTTGTGCCATGAAGCAAAGATGGAAGGGCTGGTTTCTAGTGGACAAAGAGAATGAGGGCCCTTATAGGGAAACAGTGCTGGGGGTTGCTGTGATTTGTGCTGGAGGCCACATTTGGGACTGAGGCGGACAAGAACACAGCCAGGACGTGGGGGCAGCTGGAAGCAAAAGCAAGCTATTGCAGAAACAGCCTGATCTTTGTGTCTGATAGTGGTTATGGAGAGGGTATGCCATGGCACAGTGGCTGGCACTGTTTTGGAAAAGGTGCAGCAGCATCGCTTAGTTTGTGCCTACCAAAAGGCATCCCTGGACTACATGTCTTTCTGACATCTCTGGCAAATCCCTTTAAGCTTTGCCACATGCACAGGCTGCAGGACACCATAGCATGATGGTGCAGAAGTGGAACCAAACATGTAAAATACTATGGTTAAAGATTCAAATTAGTAGATGCCAGCAAGGCACCCAAAAAATCTTTCACATTGAGGCAATTTTGCTTCAGAAAGTACATCACTCTTTCAACAGTGTTCTCTTTTCATTACGGCCTGTCTTAAGAGCATCATGGTGCTTGAAAGAGGCTCTGAGGACGGGCGTTCTGAGAACTACTCTGTCATTCTTCTCACGGTCCAGTCTGCTTTTCATTTCCTAGAACCTTTCTGAGCGACTACTGCTCAGGGATGATCAGATGTCTTCATGAGATTTCAAGATATTTTATGTGAAGACATTCCTGTTTTGAAGTTTTCATGTTCACTTAAGAATTTTATATTCAGGAACTATTTTCCTTTTCTCTAGTCAGTTCTGGAGCTGTGTCTGCATTCCACTGAAATCAATCAAATGCCACTGGGAGCAAGATCAGGCCGAGTCATAGAAAACAGAGCACTAAGGGGTAAAGGCAGGAGGCCTGTCTCCTGCTCTGACACTGGAAATACATCGTTTCCGAGACCACAGCTTCAGAGAAGGAGAAAGATTAACTGGAAGTAATTAGAGGAAAAGTAGTGTCCTGTATGTTTTTTATACAGGACACAGATTTGCTCTAGTTAGTGGGATCAGGCAGTCCAAATGTGTAGTGTACTGTATTTTTCAGTGGTATCACAGGTGTTTGGCAACCCAAGGCAAAACCAGTACAAAGTCTTATCTTTCACCCCTTTTAAGTCCTGAGCTTTCAATGCTGTTTGTCTCTGTATTCCCTGTTATCATGTCTTATGCAACCTGTTTCTGCAATTTAGTATCAAAGATGTCCCAAATTTTTTCATTCCTTAATGTGCATAATAGACATTTACAAGTACTGCAAGAATTCAGCTTTTGCCCAATTAGCTTTTAGCTAATGCCTTTTTATTTAAAAATCTATTTCATCAACCACTGTCTCATTTTAAGAAAGAAAGCAACAGTACAGAATGCCAGTTATCTCCACTTTTGAGAGGTCAAATTGGCTCACATTAAATATCTTCATCTATAAGGGTACCACTAAATTTAACCCTTGAACTCCTTAGACTTCCCAGAATGCCTCCAAAGTGTGGCCTTTATGAATAATTAGCAGGCTCTGCTAAGTATCCAGAATAAAAATTGGCACAAATCTGTTCTACAAACACATCAGACTGCAGAGAAATAAAAAAATAAATATATCCACCATCCATTTAAAGACTGCTGCATAGTGCATATTTCCTACCACCTAACCAGGCTTTATCCTATAATTTTCTTGGGAAATAGCCCCCTGATGTTGCCTTCAGATAAAGTGGTCTTCATAAACGTAGCACACCAGAGAGCATTGGACAGAGACTGCAACAGCTGATGGAGACGAGAGTTGTGTCCTCTCTTCTGTCTCCAGTATGGACAGGGTGGCACGGGGTTGGTGAGAGGAGCTGCAGCAGGCAACATCTTCTTCAGCGACCAAAGTGTAAGAATGACTATTTTGCTTGCTTTTTCTTAAAAGTTGAGGGGTTTCTAAATTTTTTTTTCAATTCTGTGTAATTGAACAAACAGATAAACAAAAGCTAACTTCAATGTAAATTTGGCCAGGGAACTAGAATTGCTCCCTGGAGAATGAATATGAAACGTGTGGCTTAAAGTTGCCATCTTTCATGAGCAGGGTGAGCAGCCATTCACAGGGTGAGGACACTGCTACAGAATTCATTATGAGCTAGATCAAGAAGCACACAATTACTGCAGCGATTGCCACTTTCTGTTAAGTTTGTAAAAGTTCAAAATAGCAGGCTTGCATAGTTCATCTCTACATGTTATTGCAGCACAAAGCAGCCTCGTACTCATGTTGAAATAATTATTTCCTTTTCTAGGTGAGGAAATGTACATATACAAGCAAAAATAATGGTTGTCTGGATTTATTCCTGAACATTAATGTCTGTGCAAATATATATGCAGATTAGGTATTGCCCTTGAAGACCTGGAGAGCAGCCATGTGCCTCTTCCCCAGAAAGAGTCATGCATAAGCAGTGTTTGTTATTACACGCCCTGAACCACTCCAGCTTCCAAGTTGTTCAGACCAACATTTTGTTCTACAGTTTCTTATCTCTGTTTCTGGAAGAGTGGCAGTTTCGCCGAGTACCCTCTAAACAGCACTTACCTTTGCACCTCCAAAGTGATCATTCCTCCGAGATCTTAGAGGAATTTCATCCATGACCATGACACTACTAGATGTTGGCATCTGTTTCCGTGGTGTCACTGAAGCCTTCACTAGTCACCTGAGCCGCCACGTATGGGCCTGAACTGGTTCACACAGAAGTCTTCACTTTAATCGAGCCTTAAGAAAACAAATGTTTTCCTTCTGGCATTTATTTTAGGTACGTAACCAGAGAGAAACAAAGGTCCCTCTCCTCCTCACAGGTAGGCTCAAGTTGAATACTTAAAACAGTTGCGGAAATAATACTTGCACGTGTGTAAGGAGTGCTTATTTTGTGGGTGTCAGTATATGAGAAAATATTTAGTCTAACTCTGCAAAGAGTAATTTGGTAAATGATCCTTGGTATTTATAAAAGGAATTATATTCTTTAAAATGATTGATTAATAGTCATGGACTTGTTGCAGAAAATGAAGGATACTGAAAGAAGAAACCTGTTAAATGTTTTTTCTGCATCTCAACCAGTATTCTTTCTGTAGGTACTAGGCTTTGTAAAGGGCCAAATTGGACAATTTGGAACTTAAATTCATATAACGCACCTCACACAGCTCTTTTGCCAATGCATATTCAATTCAAGAATGAGTTTATTCTAAAATTAACTGTGGCCTCAAGGTTTAGTTTTAACAGAATGTTTCCATTTGCGGGTACCACGTGGCTTCTGTGCAGGGAAGTGGGGTTTTCTGTATGAAAACAGCGGATCCAATCCACTGTGTAGCTGAGGTAGCGGAGAAGCTGGCAGGTATCGCCGTTAAGGTTAGTCTGCACTAGAGAAACCTGCCCACAAAAGCTAGTTACACAGGCATGTGTGTGTGATTCTCACCCCACCCCACCCTGGCATATTTACACTGATACACCTGCATCTGCATTAAGAATATTCTATCATTACAACAGTGCATTGTTTTAGCATCTTTCATATTTGGTTTTCCATATTTGAATAAGCTGTTAAGATATATTAACCTCTGTACACATATTTTCATCTGGTTTCCTAAAGGAAAAAAAAATGCAATCATACTATACGTATCAATCCTTACAATAATTCTGCAACTTGTTAGCTGATTTTAATCAAGCCCCAAAAAAAGCAGCAGAGATCTCAGAAACAATTACTTTCCCACAGATTTCATAAGGACGGATAAGCCAAGTACAGGAAAGACTTCCTGTTATTGCCTGCACAGACAGGACAAGCTGCAGTTTAGCCTTTATTACACACAACCTACACAGAAGAGGAACATTCCGAATGCTTTTAAATGCAGGAAATATGTCTTTTATAATCCACGCCTCATTAGAGAATCTAACCATGAGACATACAGAAGAGCAAACTGGGCTTCTCGAGTCCAGCTGCTCACAGCAGCGTATCCCTACGTATTGTCCACCTCGTCACTCTACCAGCTTCAACACTACAGGTGCTGCTTCTTCCTCTAGGCTGGCACGGCGAGAACTGCAGAACTTTCCAGAATAGACGACCTCTTGCCTGCAATTAAATTTGTGAAATCAAATTCACAAGGCACTTAAAAGTGCCTGTTGTCTGCAGGGCTGGCGTCCAGCTGTTAGAACCAGCAAGCAGTTAATTTCACTTCAGCCACGAGAGATACCCAAATTCCTTATGGATTGGAGTGCACGCTTTGCTGGGCAGAAGGTTGTGTTTCTTTGGCTTGTTGTTTTGTGGTGTGTTTTTTTGTTGTGGTGGTTTTGGCTTGTTTTTTTTCCTTACAAGGTGACTCATTTAAAGTCACCCATTTCACACAGAGTGGGATATGGCCCTTGGATACCTGAGAGGAGTAATTGCCTGGTGCAAGTTCCTGACACGAGTCTTGAGTCTTGCCCAATGCAAATAAGGTATTTGCATGCCCACAAGCAACAAGGAAAGAACATTGAGCTTGCAGACTCATGCACTCAGAACAAGGAAATACCAAAATTGAGAACTGAAGAAACTTAATTTAGCTGCCTTTAGGCATATGAATTTATATATATATTTTTTTTAATAATCTGCACAAATCTTAACATATTCTTTTCAGTGTTCTAGACCATAGAGTTTAAGGGAAGAGAAAGATAATCTGATTCCTTTTTATCTTCCTTGTCTATAGCACCTAAAAAAATATAGTGAGGACCTCACAAGCCTTCCTTTTAATACAGAAGTATTTTTTTGCTATGGGCTTTCCAGTCTCAATCATGGTTGATACCATGGTATCTAACGTCTTTGTAAGATTAATACATTTACCTTTTAAACATACATTTAAATAAGAGGGGTTTATTATTTACATTTTCTTAGTTAAACTTTTGAGAAATAGATGTACACTCCAACAAAACTAGCATTTCTCTCTCCACTGGAGACTTTTCTTGGGTGTCAAGTATCCATAAATCCTATTAAATTCAGCTGCAGCTTAACATCAATGAAAGCAAGGCAGCAGATTTTAATATGGCTTCCCAGAAAATGGGAAGCCATATTAACAAATAACCAGCTGCAGAGTTTGGTCTCAAGGCCAGATAAGTAAAAGATGTTCCGGTACTACCACACTCAGCATCAGGGTGCCTGGCTT
>BJBW01012069.1:0-16852 GCA_004320125.1 Scolopax mira
GTATTTTAATCTCCAGAAACACAGAAATAGTGTCCTTGCCAAGGAAATAAATTTTCTGGTTTTCAGTTTAAATTTCAGGAACTAGCTATTTAAGGCTATTTTCTCTGTTCTTTGGATTACAAATCTGTGTTTCTCTGTCAAATGGATCTAGAATTTTTATTCTGAATTATATAAATCTGTGTTTTAGCCTAGAGAATACCAGAATACAGAACATGTCTGCAGAGTTACTGTTTAAAAACTACTTTATCACTTCAGGTATAGGAATATTTTATTTGAATAAAACCCCCCACGTATTTAATCTTTCTCACACAGATCTTGTTAGATATACATTAAAATACTCACCTCTATCTGCATATTTTATAGGAGATTGAATCCTACTGCCATCAGAGGCAATGAGGGTTCCGAAGAAACTGTCCAACCAATATCCTTCTTCAGATAGCCTCTTAATTTTTGTCTTGGATGAACAGATGTGTATTTCATTTTGATACCTGACTTTAAAATGTTTTTAAATTGCTCCCAGTAAAATTAGTAATTTTAATTGGCATCTTTTTTTTTATATGATCTGTTTCTCCTTCTTTGGTAGTTGCATTTTAAATGGCAAGTTGATGTAAATTGCCCTACCATGTCAGCGTGCCTGTGTTGTGCTCCTGTAAACCTGTTAGAAGATGTCAATGCCTTAAAGACCACAAAGATACATGGATAAGGTATGGAAGTTGGGTATCCCAGAGTCTGTACAAGAGCAGGAAGGCACTCTTAGAGCTCTTAACTTGAGTTTCAGGCTCATATGTACTAAGGGTGTAATGCAGGAAACAGTTTGATTGCTGAGAAATATCATCTCCTCTTTGTGCAGCAGATGCTTGAACTTGCTGGAACAGGTAAACTTTCTTCCCTGCTATCTCTGGAGTATGGTAGTCAATTTAAGTGCTAATTCTGCCTCTTCCAATGATGTTTTGTCTTCATTGCATTGCTAAATTATATTCTTGGCAAAAATTTCCAGTGGGAAGGAGGATTTCAGATATCTAGGAACTTTATTCAGAGGACTGTAGCTTTGTACCTGGCATTTCTTTGCTAAGTTCCTTGTATTTGATAGTTTATATGAGACCAAGGTAGTGGGGACGGGCTGGTTTTACTTCTTGTACAGAGAAGACAGTATTTGTACACAGAGCTCCCCAAAACTATGTAGTTGAGGAAAAGTAAAATGGCAGTACACATTTTCTTCTCAGTGAGTCAAGGTAGACTCAGAGATGGTGGAGTTGAGTGACTTGTGACCAAGACATTTCCAGACAGGTCAGAGGAGTCTTCTGTCAGTTTTCTGTATGGAAAGGGTATGTGCATTATCGTGCACTCATCATAACACATGATGAGCCGAGGTTTCTCTCTTGTTTAGATTTGTGTTGATGAAGTGGTGTGAAACCTTTTCGTAATCTCAGTACATTTGTTTATGGAAAACATTATTAAGATTGTGTAGACTTTGTGGGTTTGGTTTTTTTAAATCAACATTGTCATTTTCCTTGCTTAGAACTCGTTCACAAGTTCTTAGCTATAAAGCCTTTTGTATAATGAACATAGGTGAAAATTGCACAAGTTTATTTAGTTTAAATTACCATTGTCAGAGGTCACATTTGTTCTCTAGTGTATTGGCTGTTGTGCATGGCAATTGCACTACAATTTTCAAAAGGCAAAAGCTCTGGAATAGTTTGCAGTAACAGGTTGGCTGAGATTATTCACTTTGCAGAGGCATCATGGTTTATTTGCCAAATGCATAGGCTTCTGTTTCTCCACAGAGAAGCATCCATTTGGCATAGCTACCGGAGGGGAGGGGAATAGTGTGCTCTGCTCTCATAGGAAGCAGGGGGCAAAATCCTCTCCACTAATTAATAAATTCACTGATTTTGCAACTTTCCCAACTAGGCAGTTTAGAGTTAACAAGCATATTGGAAGGTCGTGATTTTTAATGAGCAAAACATGTCCTAGTTGGAATCTGCCTTAAGCAGATAAGAATGCGTTGGGTAACTGGAGATAAAAATGCTTCTGATGTCACTTACTCACGTGGTGGTGTGTTGAAGGGAGTCTTTCAGTAGACAGGGTAGAGCAATTATGCATTAAGCCTTTGCTGATGTATTTGCATTTAGTTGATGGAACGGTCTCTCTTTACTCTAATGATGCCAGTTTTCAGAGTTAAAAAAAATCATAATTAAAAAAAAAAACCCAAAAAACCTATAAAGTACAACTTCAAAGGCACAGTTTAAAATTATTCAGATTATTCAGATTTTTGGGGCTGTCTCTCTTCACGTATACAGAAGAGCATTATGCTGAACTTGGACATGAAGCATCATGTGTTGTAGTAACTAAGGCCAGCTACGCTTCTAAAGTGACTTAAGGCTCCATCAGATCATTACACAGGAAGTGTGTGATTTCGTTTGATGCCAAAAGCTGCCATGCTGTTACTAGTGGTCTGTTACAAAGGAACTGGATTCAGGTGTTAGCCGAGAAATTGCGTGCCAAAGTATGCCAAGTGAGAAGTTAATAATACTTCCATGGAGTTAATGATTGCCAAATGTGTTTCTCATGTCTTGTACCTGTAAAACTCTTGGCAGTCAGCAAAGATCTGCAGGATTTCATTCTCTTTCCATCATATCAGCCTTAGAGTTAGACAAAATTACTGTCTGTTCTCTAAAATAAACCAAAGCTAGCACTGTCTCCTATTAGCTCACTGCAGAAGGAGGGAGGACTGTGGATTAATATTTCAAAACAGTTGAACCGAATGATCTAGGGAATATGCAGGTTGCATGTGCTTTACCTGTGACTTTTTCAATCTTGCCCTTTCTGACAAGAAGCCCAGTTAGGCCTCAGAGACAGCTAAAATAACTCTTTAACTCTTAGCAAATAATTGCCCCAACTCTTTGTATTAGAGTGAAAAATAGACAGTATTTCAACGTCATTTTCCATTAAGTGCCAGCTGGCCCCAAAACCAAGGTGAGATCCTACTGGAAGCAAAGTGTCAGGTAGTTGTTGGCACTCCAGTGGTGACAATGGGTTGGTAATCCTCACCTGTAGCCACGAGTTACTGCTGGGATTTGAAAGACTTGGGTTCACTTGGCTTTGATGTCAGTCATCGTACACCTGCCTGCCTTCAGTTTCCAGTAAAAAAAAAATTGCCCGATTTATTAACACAGGCAACTGGAGCTGAACAACTGAGGCAGTTGTTTCTCCAGCAGCACTGGATTTCACTTTCTTCCTCTTTATTGTGAAGACAAATAGCTATTTTGCAATGAGTGAAGCTAACCTTGAATGATATATTTCTCATTGTAGTCAAACCATGCAGAGCACATAGCTCATTTGAAAGAAACAGACTCAAGGATTCAATGTTGGTAATTCTAAGCAACATGATAAACTCTTAAAGCTGAGGGAAATGAAGCTTATTGCATGCCTTAAAAACCCTAACTAGAGTTGGTTTATACTAAAACTACTTCAAACAAAAAACATACACGAACTCCCTGACTTGCACTCAGTGAAACTCGTGTGACCTGTACAAGCTGACTTTGAAAACGTAGCTCAACCCCCATCCTTTCATTCTGATCAGATCAGATAGTAGGGGTTGTCTTTACAAGCAAGGAATCTTTATGTTCAGAGCTGGAGGTTATGTTTCAGAATGGGAAACTTAATTTTATAACTGTAATATGAACTCAAATCTTTAAAGGCTAAATTACAGTTACAGATTTAAATACCAAATTCTCATGTTGAAGTTTCTAATGTTTTCTTACTTCCATTTCTTATTAAATTATCAGTGGGGAAACAGGAGAAAAAAACCCCAACCTTATACCTTATAAAATAGCATGGAATACACTTTGTTTATAGAGCTCTTACATACTAAAATATTCAGGTTATCAGTAGACTGATATCTAAAGGTATGCTACAAATGTAATTGTGGCAAACACAATTTCAGTATTGTCAAGATGCATTTGTCACTTTACACATGCAAATATTGGAGTTATGGATGTTTAAAGAACTGCTTTGTTACTATTTGGGGTGAGGTAAGTCCTGCCACTCAGCCATTTAAAACTGAACTGAGCAGTTAACACAAAAATGTTCCTGTACCTCTGCAAAAAATCGATAACACTGCACTTTCAGTCAACCTTAACCAACTGTTCTGAGAATGAACAAAAACTATTAGGAGTTTTGTTTGTGATCAGTTCTGATTATATAGCAATAACCTAGAATTGTGCTTCAACTGGTTACAGTAGTTCTATACCCAACACTAGTGAACCAGAACACTTCTGGAAGACATGTATTCTCTTTCTATTTGTTGTGCAGACAACTTCAACATTTTTTTCCTTTTTGAAATTTCTAGAAAGTATAAGGGCCTTTTGGCTTGTTCAGAGCAAGAAAGACTAACTGAACTAATCATTGGCATGTAGGAATCACCTAGCTACTGATTGCCATATGTATTCGAAGAGTGACCTGTCCAGTCAGAGACCTCACAGAGATGAAGATGGAATAGTTAAGCTGTAATTTGGTTAGGTTAGGTTCTTTGAAAGAGTAGCACAGATTTGGTTGTCTTGAAGTACCTCAGAGCTCAAAAGAAGAGATTTGATGATCATGTGCTCACATGTAGCCTATTGTGCCAGGTAAGAGAATTAAGCGTTCAAGTCAGAGGAACTCTGGTAACTTAAAGAACTGTGAAGTTAAAAAAGCTGCCATACATGCAAATGGTCAGCTTTTCTCTTCTGACCACAAGCTGGAAGCTTTGCTGATCAGTCATTAGATGAAGTCACAATCCTTTATGTGTAAGGGTTCTGTTTAGGTGGGCACAAGAAAAACGATCCATCCTGGCACACACTCAGAGCCATAAAGGCTCAGTTTTTCCAGTGTTAATCATGTTTCTGGCTATTTGGATTATGTACATTTGCTGGTTCTAAGGATTTGTAATGGTTGAGTCAAAGGAGAAAACAGCATCAACATGTTTCAGTCCAACATTTTGTTCTTTGAGCTAATAAGCTATGTCAGATGTATTAACTAGGAGGATTTATAGCAATATAGCAATTTGTAAGCAGAAAAGCCTAACATCATCAATAATACTATGTTCTTCACAGCTGCTCTGCTTTAAACAAGGGAGGTCAAGAGCAGCCTTGCTTGTTTGTAGGCTGGTGTTTAGGGCTATCTTGAAGTGGCTTGGGGCTTCAGACGTTGAGTTTCAAGTTGAAGTCTCCTCCTTTCTTTTGGAAATGCTTATTTTGGACACCATTTGATGAGGCATGGCACATTTTTTCCTACTACTGTCATCATCTGTCAGGAATGATGGTTTTTCACCTATCTTAGACACTCAAGCACACCTACTGGGTGCTATCCCTGCAAATATTTAAAGCTAGGGATACCAAGTTCTTCTGGCTGCTTTAGGCAGCTGATGGTTTGGACTGACAGATGGGAGTAGTGGAAGTGGTAACCTTGCTTTCAAATTCCAGTTTAGTAATGCCTCTCACCTTCTCATTCCCAGTTTGCTCCTGGACCACTTTCTCCATGCGTGTCAGCTGGCTGTATGGGTGCATAGATTAGGGAATTGCTCAATCTGAGAACTTTTTTCCCTTTCCTTTCTAGCCCCGTGGGCTCCCCAGTCCCACTCACCATGGCTGTGCCATGCAGGTGCTGATTTAGGGGGAGTGAGAGGAGTCAGGGTTAGAAAAGAGCTACAAAACCATAGGCCCTATGAGCTGTGAGGTAACTCTGTGCTTTGCATTGCTTTTACCCCATGAGGTGGAATGTCACCATTTAAATGTTTGGAACTCGAAGTCTGTCATGCTGTGTTCATGATAGCCTCAGTTTGCTTGATCTAGAGGCTTAAACATACCCTAGTAAGGCAGGTAGGACAATGTATTGTACAAGTGTTGTGCTAATATTCCTGTGCCAAAGAGAACTTCACTCTTACTTTGAGGCACCATAATTGTTCTTGGACCAAACTTCTTGGTCTGCTTGAACAATAAGTGTTCTTGGACTGCTGTTTCTTCTAGCCTGGTGTTAAAATTGCCCAGTCATATGTATATATATACTTGCCTCTGTGCCATGCTTCTGAAAGACTGCCGTGGGGCCTTAAGTCTGAACAGTCTTCTACTTGAAATTAATTAGTTATGAACCTTTCATTTCGGATATAAGTACATATTTATCTCGAATTACGAAGGTTATACTGCCTGTTCTGGATTGTTTGGACTTAAGAGTAGGTATAAGCAAAGCTAGGAATTAATTTTGAAGTCCAGATATGAAAGACTTACGCTTGATATCACAGGAACTTTACAGCTTGATTGAAGCCAGCACAGAAGTAGCTAGTATATAGTGAAATGTTAAACGTATGAGTGTTTCTAAATTAAACCTAGGGCCAGTAATTGAGTAGACTTTTAAGAGTGACTTGCAATTGCCTGTGATGATGCGAGACTGAATGCAGACAATGTAATGTCATGACAACACAACCCTGTGGAAGTAATTGTCAGGAAAAAAAGTGACTCCACACACATTCCTCTTGGCAAACACTTCAGATAAATCAGGAACTATTAGGCTTATTTGCCCTGGCTTGTCTTCTTGGCATGCCAAGGCACCTTCCACAGCGGGCGACTTGCTCCCTACGCAAGACTTTGGAGGGATAGAGAGAGAGGAGTAAAAGCAGGAGGTGAGAGAAATTGAGGATTAGGGAACAGGCTTTGAGACTGAAAACCTAAAGTTAGTTTCAAGGAGAACTAAGATGCTTTTGTTTTACTGTCTTGGTTGGATAAATGTGCTAGTTTAAACAGGATCTTTGGGTCACCTCTCCATTGGGAACAGACAAGGTTGATATACTGGGATAATAGTCTAAAATTTAATCTGAGTATTGCATCATGAGATTACACCCTAGGAGATGTAAATGACTAGTTCTCAACATGACTTCACTTATGTGTAATGTACCCTGACAATGCCTTGTTTGGTACCTCGGGATATTTTATTCTTTGTTCGTATCTTTGATTCAGTGGCTGTGAAATGCAACCTGCTGCTTGACTGCAGAATGTAACAAATTGTTTGAGTTGAAATCAACTCTGGATTGATTAACAGTAATATAACGATTTTCCCTTGCAGCCTGTGATAATTAGTTGAATTCCAAGTAGTTTACTTGTGTATTAGTTACTTGTGTATAAAGTGTGTGCATTGCTTCCATGGACCTGTACTTTTTTTGTCACCCCTGTTATCAGGGAAACAAAACTTAAGAGCAGCCATTGCATATTCCAAAACTAGAAGGCTGAAACCTAACCATGAAAACCAATGCAGCTGAGATGCATCCCTCTGCCTGCAAAGGGATGCTTTGCTACAGCTCCTGTTGGGCAGATGTGTGGGAATCTTTGTGACAGAGAAGTAATTTTGTCTGTACACTGGGGGTTAAGTGTATTCAGTAGAGTACAGTAAAAACCACTGGTGGTACTGTTCTCATGGCCATCAAGCTGTAGTCCCCGTGGGTGGTCTTGCAAGGCAGACAAGCTCTAAATGTTTGGAAATATTTACATAATTCAGGACCCAGATTCTGGCCAAAATGGCATTATATTCTACAAAAGTATCACATGCCAAAAAAAATCGGGCATTCGGCTCTACCCAGCTGATCATGTTTTCCCTTGTAGCTAAAAGTCCTTCCTACAAACACCTGCCAAGTGTTGTAGCTGTTTAGCTTTAAGGTTTGACAGCTTCCCAAACCTGGTTTTGTTGTAAGCTAGAGATGTAGCTTGCAACTAACTAAAAATAAGTAAATGGGAGGGCTTGGGGTGGGCTAAGTTTTGCAAGGCAGACTTGATTTGGGTTTTTCCCCTCCTTTTGGAGCTCTTACAAAATAAAAAAAAAATGAGCTTTTAGCTCAGAGGTTCTTGGAGTAAATTATTTTAACCTTCTGTTGGCTCTTTGATATTATTGTTTTTTAAAAAAAAACTATTCTGCTTCTAAAGGAGAGTTCTTGTAAGTGAAAGATTCTTCTTTCTCCTCCACCACAAACCATCTATCCCTGTTAGGACAAACAGGCAGCTTGTGACTGACAATAGTTCTTTGTGTGAAGGCATAGCATAAATTATTCCCTCCCCTCCCTGAAGAAGGCTGGGAAAAGAAAAACAAGACCAAATAGCCTGGTTTCTCTACAGAAGCAAACTGTAATTGAACCACAGTGATGCTGTGCTTACTGTACCCTGTCTAGAACTGCCTGTAGCACAAAGCTTATCACCAGCTTTTGGTAAGAATTTACAATTCTATTCCCAAACACCAGCCTCTGGTCAGTGCTGTGCCCTGGGAGCTTGAGGAAGCATCAAGTGAAAAGTGTGCAAGTGATGATGTTCTGTAGAGCCATTTTATGTATGGGACTTCAAGCTCTCTGGACCGGCCAATAAGCCATTGTATCAGTCACAATTTTAGACTTTCCCTTTTTAAAACAGGATCATGATTACATCCTTCAGGACTTCTGACCTTTCTTCTTTACTGTCTGAGTTACTGGTCTCTAATTTCCCTTGCCTTTCCCTTCAAGGATTATACCCTTTTTTATTACTTAAGTTATTTTTTTATCTGCGTTTCTCTGCCTTTTTCTCCCCTTGGAGTAGTCTACAGGTTTCATTTAGAGACACCTTGAAATGCTGCATTTGCTAAATGACACTGTTGGAAATTACTCTTCCAAATTGAGAGCTTTCCATTGTTTTGTAAATATTTGGAGCAGAAACAGAAAGCAGAAACTTTGAATGCTTGTTTATGACAGATAAACTCTTGCCATGTTTGTTTTGAAGTGGTGATGGTGAGGGGAAAAGCGCGTAAATTGCATCAATTGTACTTAGGGAAGGTTTGACAATTCCTTCAGAAAGATCTATTTAAATTCATTTTGCTAGGAAATGACAAAAGTAGTTCTGAGCTTTCTTAGGCTGCCTCTCTGCTGACAAAGGAGAAGCATACTCAAGGAATAGATAAGAGAAATGACAAATACTATTTGGCTTTCTAGTTTGGCAGGAATATTAGGAGGAAGTTTTTGAAAAATTGACCATAAATATACCTGGCTTAATACATTTAATGTAACCTTAAATTTTGCATGCCTTACAAACTGTGCTCTAAACATTTGTTGCAGAATTCAGGCTCATAAGAGCTTTCCATCTACTTGCACTATGAACTCGTATTGAGCTCTCCTTTCAGAACAGGAGATGCTTTACATCTGGGGATGGTTGGGTTATACATCTGTGAAATACAGTAATGTCCAATGTAGTGGTTTAAAACTGCAGCACTGTCACACTTCTGAATAAACATCCGTCAAACAAATCATACATTTTGGTACAAAAGAATTGTTTATGCCTCTTGGTAATGGAATAACATGTCACAACCTTTATTTAGTGGTTACAGGGTGACAGTTTCATCTGACTTGCTGAAGCAAGCTGACTGTGTGAAATGGTTGTCTGTACACATTTCATAAACCCTTTGTGGTTTGGGTGACTGTTCTCTCACACAGGAGCAACCTTTGAAGGGCTGGTTGTCATGTGCTTGGCCTGCAATTCCAGTGGCATGTAGGAGGAAACAGGAGATAAGGGAGAAACAGGTTTTATAGCCTAGAACCAATGAGGTCTGTGAAGAAGCATCATTTCCAGCACAGAGATTAATAGACATCCTTAGCAGTAGCTCTCAGATGTCTTGTGTGTCTATTAATCTCTATGAAATGACCTAGATGGTAGGACCAACTGTGGGCTTGATGCGCTTTCTGACAGCATAAAATTGGCTTGTAATAAATATGCTAAGGAAGCAGCAGGAATAATGGAATGTATTTGAGAACTGACATGCCATTGGGTTTTCATAAATCTGTTCAAGTGTAATGTTGGCAAATGAATATTCATAAACCAGGCTATTAAAATTTTAAGAGAACCTTGAGGGGAGGGATGATGTCAGACTCCAGTTAATTATAGAAATGGAAAAATTCCTAGCTAACTTGGCTGAACATTCTCTTAACAATAGTTTTTACACAATACAACAATCAGAGGGAGCCACAGCATTGGATGTAGGTTCTGAAGTTCTTAATATATTCCCTGAACTGAAAGTCTACCAGTGTAGAGAAGAGGAAGTGTTTACATCCAGCTACTGTGGAAATAAATCAGCTTCAAGTAGTTGAGTTGATGATCCTTTCTTTTGTGCTTATTTTTGTTACTGAATTGGTCACAATTTCTGGATTGCCTGTCATAAAGTACCCTGCTGGGAGCTGGGAAGCTCTTGAAAATTGCCTGTTGTTAAATGCAATCTGTAGTGTTCACTAGGCTTATTACAGCAGATACTAATACTACAGTAGGTAACTTTACCTATTCAAGGTAGCACTCAGTTTTAAAGATTGTTGTGTTGTTTTAAGAGACTTCCTCTTGAAAGAGTTATGGAAAATATCTGATTTCTGTTTTGTAGGAAAGCAGTATTTTATAATGCTTCATAAGTGCAGAAGGGTTGGTGAGAACTACAGAGGTCACAGTTCTAGTCCCATTTGGCAGAAGCAAATTGAAAAATCTCCAACTTTTGTTGGTGGTCAGGCTACTCTTATTTTTCCTATTGCATTTTTTCCACAACATTGATTGAAACTTTAGAAGAAATGCCAAAGCAAATCCTTCATATGTTTCCTTGAAGTGGTATCATGGGCAAAAACACTGAACAGGATTCTAGCTAAGGTGGAATCAGAGTAGTTAAAGTCCTAAATTTTAGGACCTTACTGAAATTATCGTTACTGTTCCACTTCAAATAGTATGTGCTTCATTTCTTAAATAGGAAGGGTGAAAAGGAAGAACATGATACTGTGTTTCTTGAATCAAGATCTGTAACACAGGACCCCTTTGACTGCGCAACCTGTAGGAGGAAGAGGGACACAGTAATACTTGGAAGTTTTTTTAGATTTGTCACCACACTCAGTGGTGTGAAGTTAAAATCTAAACCAAAACAAACTAGTAATTTATTTTTGTTTTGTCAAGGAACTGGAACAGCTAATCACCCCCTTTCTTTTGCCAGAACAAGGAACAGTAAACACTATAAACATAGAATCATAGAATAGTTTGGTCTGGATGCCATCTTTAAAGGTCATCCAGTCCAACCTCTCCTGCAATAAGCAGGGACATCTTCAACTAGATCAGTTTGCACAGAGCCCAGTACAGCTTGACCTTGAATGTTCCTAGGGATGGGGCATCTACCACCTCTGTGGGCAACCTGTTTCAGTGTTTCACCACCCTCAGCATAAAAAATGTCTTCCTTATAGCTAATCTAAATCTTCCCTTTTTTAGTTAGAAGCCATTACCCCTTGTCCCTTCACAACAGGCCCTGCTAAAACACCTGTCCCCATCTTTCCTGTGGGCCCTCTCTAACTACTGAAAGGCCACAATGAAGTCTCCCTGTAGCCTCCTCCAGGCCGAACAACCCCAACTGTCATAGATGACAACATAGATGGAGTTCTTAAATCCCAGCAAAATCCTGAAAACAACTGCAAATCTCAAAGCATGCTAAATAGGATTCTGAAGGTTTGGGAGGATTTAGAAAATTCTTCCAATGTGTTTTGAAATGAAATCTTTTTTCTTAAGATGTAACTCTTCAGCAATCAGTAAATCTAACAGAGATGCTATATGGCTGTAACAATGCAAAAGGTCTTAAATTTTGACTATACTTTATCAGAAATAATGCTCCCCAAGAACTCTTGTCAGCTGGGAGAATGCAACAGGAAATCACTGATGTCTAGTGATGTGCTGAAGTTTTGAGAGAAGGAAAATCACTTAATAAACTCAGCTTTCAGCATCCCTTGTAGGGTGACGAAAGAGGCAGCGTCTGCTTCTGAGTGTAAAACTACAGGCTGCCTTTTTGACAGAGGCCTTAGGAGTCCTCTGAGAGGAAAACATATTTATCACTTAGCTAATCTTGTGGTTTGTCTGATTAAGTAAGCATGAATACTTCCACACTTATTGCTCAGACTTGAGTCCTTTTACTACAAAGGAACTTATGCCACAGAAAGTATCTCTCCCTCACCCACCTCTTCCTGATTTAAGCTTTCCAAAGATGCTTTAACTGTGTGGCCTCTCTACATGAGATCAAGCAGGAAAAATAAAAGTATACATTTGCAAGATTTTTGATTTTTTAGTAGGTATTTCCCTTTTTCCCGCTGCTCAGACTTTCTAGCTGAGGCACTTTCATGCAGATGCAGACCATGGCTGGTTCAAGAAATTCTTTGGGTATCCTTCCAAGGTGAGCAGGATCCACAGGCCTGAGGATGGATATAATCAAATCAACTATCCATCAAAGGATGGATGCAAATGGTTTCTGTCATCAAAGCCAGGTGTTTCTGTGAACACTGGTCTAGAAAAGTTGGAAGTGAGAGACTGGCTTAGTGGTGATGCCACACCAGTGCTAGGCATCTGCAATTGAAGTCGGCATATTTTCCTCAGTTCAACATCACTGAACCAGTGCTCCAGAAGGAGCATAGGGCAAACCCAACATGAGGATTGTGCAGAATGTGAACTTTAACTTCTGGAACGAAAGTTCTTTATCTGAGGAAGATGAAAGTACTTTTAAATAGGTACCCCCTCTTTCTTTTTTGCTTTAATGCCTTTTTGTATAGTATGGTTCCTGTTTCTGACATTGGCCATATCTGAGAGGAAGAAGATGGGGAAGAAAGCCTGCATGGAATTTAATCAAGGGTTTTTGCTTTTTTTTTTTTTTTTTTTTTAAAGAAAAAAAAAAAGAAAAATTGCTGAAGATACAATTACTTTCCTAACTGGGAGTATTTCTTGGTGTGAGAGAAAGCAGGGTACAGAAAGGGAGTGCAAACAGATCCTGGAGTTGCACTTGAGGTCAGGTTATAACTTCAAATTCCTGGGGGAATTCCTCTGATATCTCACGGGTTTCCTCTGCCACTAATGTTCCTGAGACTCCTGGAAGATAGGAGTATCAGGAAGATGGCTTGCCTCAAGTTTTACTTGCGTTTATTTGTGTTAAAGTGTTCAGTGGCTGTGCCAAAATAGTCTCTTCTACCTGTCTGTGGGAAGAAGGGGGATGTGATCTCAAGGAACCATCTTGCAGGTCCTGCAGTGAACAGATGAGTGTTAAGGCCAGTGTGTGAGCTGTGTCTTACTCCTGCATTTTGCTACATTGATGGTGCTCAGCTTGAAGCTTTATGTCCAGCCATTTCTCAGCACTTCACGGAGCTCGCTGTCCCCTCTCATTCATAGCCAATGCTGCCTCCACATTTCATATGACTGTGCCCTCTTATCTAAGCCAGTCCTTGCTCTCAAGAGCAAATACACTGCAATCCTGAAGATAGCACTCTGATACCAGCAGAAGGAGAGTGGTGTGAGCTTCAAGCTTTGCAGGATTTATCTGGAGCCCTGGTCTCTGCTTAAAAGCAGATCCCAGAATTCTCCTCTTTAATGATTAATAAGCAATACAAAGAGAGGTTCTTGTTTGTTTGCTTTTTCAAAATGTAAATTCCACATCTGTTTTTTTTTTTTTTTTTTTTTTGTACAGGGACAGTTAGAGGAGCATATGGTTGTATTGATCCTGCAGAACTGCCACTCATTTTGCCAAGTTGTTGTTAGTTTGCATGTGGCCGGGCAGCATTTATGAGAAAGCCCTGCCCTGCCTGCTCCTGCATTGTTTCCAAATAAAGGCATGTCTGAAAGGGGAGTTAAGCCTCCAACTGCTGGACCTTAAAGAAAAAAGGACTTTTTACCCATGGATTGAAAAGAGGCAATTTATCTACAACAAACCCTTCCTTCCCCATCCCCCTTCTTCACTTTCTCTAATTAAGTGACAAAGATGCTTTTAAATTTAAATCATGCAAACTGGTTGTTTTACATTCATGTTCTGTAGCAGACAGTTTAGGAATCTAACCATCAGCCCAAGAATCACCTCAAACTTATTAAAATGTCCAATTGATTTTTTTTTTTTTTTAAATTTAGAGCAATTTAAACCAAAAATGTTCCTCTTCCTGGAAGGTGAACCTTTCCTTGCATATAAACTCTCATCTATGTGATGAGCAGAGAAGCTAAACAGCTACCTTTATAATGCAAGGTCGTAGTTTGTGTGGCTTTGGTTTTTATTATTCTTAAGACAGAAGTACTCTTTATCAGGCTTTAATACAAGTTTGAAGTGACATAATGGTGGTCTGCTGTGTATGATCTAAGGACATAGTTAACATGGGGTTGTTAGGAAGAGGTAATTTATTAGACCAGCTGGTATGGGGGGAAAAAATGAGACAAGCTTACAGGCACACCAGCACTTCATCAGGTCTGAAATAGAAGCAGCAGATCTCAAGGTTAAACAGAAGTTACAAAAAAACTACTCAGTTCAGTCAGACGTGTTGAACTGTTAAAGAAGAGCTTACTGGTATGATATTCTTGCAGTGGAGGGGGGAGAGTGAGAAGGTAATTGTTTTTCTCACAATCTTGGTGAATTAGGAAATTTTAGTTGTTTGTCTTTTCTTTGGAAGGCTCTATTTTTGTAGGGTTCCTTGAGAATCAAGATTGAACTTTATCAGGCAAATCTAGTTTCAGGCATTCTTTGTCAACTGGTTTCCATCCTTAGCCTATACTGCTAATTTAAGAATTTACCTAGTAGTCAATTCGTAGTTGTAAAGGTAATAGCAGAAAGAGAAAAAGCATCTCTATAATTTATTCTTTTTTTTTAAAAAGCCTGAAGTAATTACTTCCAAGATCAGATCAAATCCATTCTAACAAGAAGCTTCAAGTGCTAGTGGGGCTTTTTTTTTACCTATAATTTTCTCAAGCAGAAACAATTCAGAGTTGAAATATTGAAAAACAACTTCAATGCTTTGCAGAACAAGAGATGTCTCACTTGTACTGCTAATAAAGTTGTCAATGTGCTGTTTTTAAGCTTTGAATTAGGATATTTTATCAAGGTGGTTGTTTTGATACATGTTGGATGATGCACTGCCAATGTATATTGGGTACACTGTGGAGAGCAGAGGGAAACCATTTGGTGCTCTTTTTCTAAAACTGTTTACTATTTTTCTATAGTGTGGTATCCTAAAGTGATTAATATTGTGTTAAAGAGACGTCAGATTACACATATTAAAGTAGAAGTTCTATCTTGCTTGTCTTACTTCTTAGCTCTTTTTAATGGGCTGTCTGTACAAATGCCCTCTAAATTAACCTCAGTGTATAGCAACAGTTGCTTTTAAAGTTATGGTATCTGGCTTTATCATGCAAAACTGACTTTCAATATCAATTATAACACTCAAAATGATTGATGCTTTTTGACTTGTGTCAGGAGTCCTGGAAACCAGCCTGGGTTTTTGTCCCCCCCTTTTTTTTTTCCTGAGTCCCACTGCTGTATGTTCAGAAGGCAGAGCTGTTTACTCAGCTGTGTCCTGTTATTACTAAAGGGGATGGATAGGTAGGTAGCCCTTGCATTTAACCCAGTCTGTGGGTAGATGGAGGAAGTCAGAAAAGCTTAATCTAATTTAGATAAATTACTTGCCAGGAGAGGGGTGTAGCAGTGCTAGCATTTGTCTTTCTCTGACAGCTTCTTCCAACCTGCTGAACAAACAATATGAAAAAGGTGTCATGTACTTGGAGTGGTTTAATAGCAAGTAGGATATACTGAGGGAGAGATGGCAGCATCTTCTATGATCCTTGGTGTTGTAGGGTATGACATATCTGTGTCTCGACTTCCTTGAGGGCAGTTTTACAGAAACTGTCAAAGATTGATAAAGGTATATTAAAATATCCCTTTCATGTGGTGCGTGTCATGCAAGTCATCAGTCACATGGCTAGCACGGAAGCCACAGTGGTTGTGTTTTGCTCTTATATTTCTCTAGAAATTACCTGTGATTAGTTGTGAATATCCTCCACCACTACCATTTTAGCAGTACCATTGCTTTAGTAACCTGGCTTTTAAGTCTCAGGAGATTTCCTGAAAATCCAGGCTGCACACCAAGTAACCCTAAGCTTGAGGCTCAGATGGCCTGAGTATGGCCTCTGTGTAGTAGGCTCACAGGGAACCTAATATTAGAAACTAAAACTAATATATTGTTTAAATATTTGACCAAAAAGGAGTAGTAGCATTAGGCGTGCAAAGAATTTTTGTTGTGGAACAAGTTACAGAAGAACTGGGGTTTAATGGAGTGTGGTGGCTCAGTTATAACAGTATGGGCTTTGTTTGTATATTAGCTGTATATTGTATAAATAGGTTTTGTTTATGGCAAAGGTAGCCAGCATGCTCTATAAAGTTGGAATATGAGTATTTATAGGACCCCATCCTGATGCATTAATACTACCAGTGCTTGGAATGAGAATAAACTGGCAGAACACTTGATGGCATTAAAAATGGGGATGGGAAAAAAGCTATTTGTAGCAATTCCAGTAGATAGACATGGGCATAACTAGGTATTATTCTGACATAATGGGACCCAAAATCTGTTCTTAGTTCTTCTTACCGTCTTATCTACCATACCCTATCCCTTAGTAAGGATAACTGAAGGGAAGATGAAGTCCTGCTGTAGTCTCTAAACTTGAAAACTGAAGTATCCTGTATGAAGCCCATTCTTGTTTTCTTCACAATCTCTGATATAAAGGGGAAAAAATTAAGAATGTCTATGAACAGGAGCAGTTAGGCCTTTAAATAAAGAAATAGAAATAAAATTTAAGTTTTATTTTTTGTAGGGGAATAAGTTTGTTTCAATATTTAACAATGTGTGTTACTGGATGTTTCTTTTAAGATAGTAGTGAAAGTAGCGAACACCCTCAGCGGCATGTTTCACCCATTAGAAAAAAGTGCCACTACTAACAGTTTATCACTAACACAGAAAAACAACTGCTAAACTTTTTAAACAAAACAAGGCAGTGGTCTCCACTGGTGGAGATCT
>BJBW01012070.1:16325-35513 GCA_004320125.1 Scolopax mira
GCTGGTGGGGGCACGGGCAGAGACTGGCACACACCAGCCCCATCCAGTAGCCCAAACAGGCACCCACGCTAACCCTGATTCCCTGTGTGCTGGGGATGGTGGAGGACACAGAAAACACACAAACATAACCAGGGACAAGATTCTTTTCTCGTTTTTCTTTAAAACATTCAGTTTAATACCTTATTAAAAATGAAAATAGTTTATTTTAACCTCTATTGATTTAGCAAATACGGAAACCTGCTGTGGGTTGGGGCTGTGAACGTCTCCTGTAGCTGCTGCAGTGCTGCGTGACATTGCACTTGTGTTTCCTTCCTAAAAAGCGACTCTGGGAAGGCAAGGCCCGAAGGGATCCCCGGGTGATGGGCTCTCTGTGTTACCAGCAAGCTTCACATCACCCTGCAGTGACAGCTCGGGGGTCCGGGTGGTCAATTCTCCATCTCCAACATCCCTCCCAGGACGGCTGCAGCCTGGTCTTGTTAACCCCGAATGCACTTCTCTCTTGATTTGCTTTGAATAAAACCATTAACTGAACAGAAGAGCTACACAGTCTGGAGACAAACTCTGTTCACAGGGATCCCTGTGCCCACTGCGCCGCCCCGATGCCTCGGGGACCACGAGTGAAAATGAACTGCAAGAGAGACTTTGGGTGGGGATGGAGAAATAGCGTGAAGCCCAGGATGAAGACGCTCCTTCCCCCAGTCCTTTCAGGTTGCCTTTGTGAATCTAATCCAGGGGGGCTCAAAGTCCCTGGGGAGGCTCATACCAGGTTCCGGGGCTGCTCTGCTCGGAGATCCCGTAGTGTTGCCTGTGCTGCCAGCCTGGGGACACCCCTGGAGAGCAGGCAGGGAGTGTGAGGGTGCCCTTGCCGGGGGTGGTGGTGGGGTTCGACCCCCCCCTGGATTCAGCATCCTCCAGCCCCTCGGTTGCCCCAGCCTCAGTCGCGTCTCTTGCCCTCCCTGGACCTGGAGGTGCTGTCCTTCCCCGGGCTGGCCACTGACTCCCAGGGCTTCTTGCCCTTCTGCTGCCGCCAGTCCCTCTTCGGGCTCTCCCTGCCACCGTCGGTCCTGCCGGGACGACCCTTCCACTCCTCCTTCCTGGGCTCATCCCGCACCCGCCGGCTCTCCTTCCCCTCCCGGCCCCGCTTCCTCTGGGGCTGCTGCTCCAGCTCCCGGGGGGCCCTGGGGGCTCTGCTGGGCTTCTCCCCCTGGGCCCTGTCCTTGGCTCGTGTTTCCCTCCGGCTGCTCCGCTCTGCCTGGGTGGCACGACCCTCCCGGGCCTTCTCCTCCTTCTCCACCTTCTCCTTCTTCTCCAGCTTCTTCTCCCGGCTCTTCTTCACCTCCATCACAACCGGCGGCACCTCGGGGACATCCACAGGCTCTTTATCCTCATCCTTATCCTCATCCTGATCCTCATTCTCATTCTCATCCACATCCTCATCCTTGTTCTCATCCACATCATCATCCTCATCCTTATCTTTCGATGCTGAGCGGCCAAACCACTTCTTGAAGATCCAGGGCTCTGCCTAGGAGGGGACAGAAAGGACCAGGTGATGCAGCCCAAGGGACCATGACTCTTCTCTATCCCTCCCCCTGGGGATGAGATGCTCCCCCCCACGAGGATGTTGCTTCTCCCCCCACCCTGGACCTGTACCAGGTTGCTGTCTGCCTCTTCATCATCTTCACCATCATTGCTCCCATCATCGTCACCATCATCGACCTCGACCACGCTGCTCTCCAGCTGGGGAGGCTGCACAATCACCACTTCTTGGAGCTCCTCCTTGGGGCTGACCACCTCTGGGAGGGGAGAGGGACAGGCCATCATCAGCAGGGGATGAGGCTGGGTGTGATGTCCCAGATGTGGGGGGTCCCAGGGCCACTCCACCCTGGGATATGGCCCCATCTGGGGGATCGGGGAGCTCGAAACATCTGAACCCACCATGAAGGGGAGGTGGTGGAGGGTCCTGCCTGCCGCGGCTGATTCCCTCCCTGGAGCATGGCGCTGGAAGAGAGGAGGGAGAGGAGGCAGGAGGTGGCAGCAGGGTCCTGGCCACCCCCTCCCTCTCTGTCCAGCTGCCCTCTCACCTTGGAGCACCTGGAAGGTGACGCTGAGCAAGGCGACGATGGAGGCCACCAGGATGCATTTGTTGAGGGTGAGACCTTCCCAAAGGAGCGGCTCCTCTGCAGGGTCCAGGCTGGGGGGCTCCACCTTCCTCTGCACGGGGAGGCTCTTGGGGACTGGCAAACCCCCCAAGGGAAACAGCATTACTGGGGGAGCTGGGGAGCAGCAAAGGGCTCCTTGGTGGTGTGGGTGTGAAGGGCAGGGGCAGGAGCTGCCTGGCTTCCCCTGCCAGCAGAGAAAGGTGTCTGCAAGCAGGGGTGGGGGAAAGAGTGTGATTTGGGGGATGAGTCCAAGGTGTTTGGGCCACAATGACGTTATGGCATCCTGGGGCTCAAGTGGGGAACACCTCTGCCCGTGCTCCGGGCTCTGCTGCTCTTGGCCCAGCAGGTCCAGGCAGGACAGAGAGGAGGAGCTGGGTTTGGCAGGTGGATGGGAAGCCCCATCTCCGTGTCACTGAGCTTCCAGGGGACTGTGGAGAGCAGAGCTCATCCCGTCACCACTCCATGGCTGGGGACACAGGTCTATGCCTCCGTGGCCACCTGGGCCCAGGCTTGGCCATTTTGGGGCAGAGAAGAGCTTTCCTGCACGCCTACCTGGAGGTGATGTAGCGCTGCCTTTGGCTCCCACCTTCTCCACCCGCTTCTTCTCCACCTTCTTGTCCCCACTGAGCGGTGCTGGCTCTGGCATGCTCAGCTCAGGCTCGTCCAGATCCTGCTCAGAGACACCAAGCCGGGTCCTCTCCTCCTCTAGCCCCTGGGGGGAAGGGTGCGAGTGTGGCCAGGGGTGTAAGAGCATCGCATGGCCCCGCGGGGAAAGCAAACAGCGTGCTCTGTGCCTCCCTCCCAGAACAAGGGGTGCTCAGGGACCTGGTCTCTGTGCCCCACAGCCTGTGCCCACTGTCCCCAGGTCCCCAGGGCTGAGCTGATGCTGTCGCCATCCCCGAGTGGCGCTGACACGGCTCCTCCAGCACCAAACCCCGGTGGGTGCCTTTGCCTCCACAGCCTTGAAAACACTTTGGGATGATTTTTTTTGTCTGCTAAGAAGGATTTAGCCACTAGCTGGCTCCGTGCTGCAGAGCAGGCGCTGGGGTGCGGCTGCTGACCCCCCCCTTGCCCAGGGCTGTGCTTGAGCAAGCCCACCCCATGAGGTGTTGGGGTCTGGGCTTGGTGCTGCTGGGGGACAGGGGGCTTGGTGGCCGGGCTGGCTGCTGGCTTGTGTCAGCGGCACCGGATTGGTGCCATGAGGGAGAGCACGGCCCAGATCAGTGACAGCGACAGCTGAGAGCTTTCAGCTCCCCCAGGAGGGACATGCTGCAACACCCCCCAGAGCCTATTCCTGGGGGCAATGTGGCTGCAGGACAGCCCCCCCTCTCAGCCCCCCAGCCCTCGGGATGCTCCACACTTACATGCGCTCTGCTGCTCTCCCCGTCACTGCTCAGCGCTGTGTCAGCATCTGTTAAAGACAAGCCCAAGGGCAGGTCATTAGGTGGTGAATCAGGTGGGCATCTCCAGGGGCCCATGGTCTTCTCATTGCCACCCACTGGCCCAAAGAGTAGGGACATCATAGCCATTTCTCCCCCATATTAGTGCAGCCAGGTCACCCCTGGAGAAGTATCAGAAGACAGGTAAAAAGCACCCCCCCAGCCATCATGGGAAGGTCAGGGTGTAAAAGCAGAACCACACAGGTCTGTGGTTGCTGAACCTCAAAACATCATCGGCCTCAGCAGACACGGCTCAAGCCATACTGTCCTGGAACGTCCTCGGGGAGCTGCAGCTGAGGGGGATGGTGACCAAGGCGCATGGTGGGGACCAACAGGCCAAGGTGTGCAAAGACACCCTGAAAACACATGGCTGGAACCTACACAGCAGGATAAACTCCAGGTACTGTGGAGCAAGCAGACCTCAAAGAAGACCTCAAGCCACCCAAGAAGACCGTGAAGCTCAGGGTTGACTCTCAGGGCTTCACCCAGATGTGAAGAGAAAGAGAAAACCGGAGGGTCCTGAGGGCTCTGCAGGGTTTTAACGCAACCAAGGGCTGAGGATTGTGCTGGGCTCCTCAGGCTCCCTGGGGGTTTCTCTGCTCCTGGCTCTGGGGTGAGCTCTGGGGGTGAGGAGGCACTAACACCTCCCAATTCCAAGCAGTCCCAGCTCCCCCGGCATCTCCCAGGTTGCCAGGAGCAGCCCTTGCTCCTGAGATCTGGATGCCACATCCCTGCAAACCCTCACCAGAGTTTCTGCCCCCTTTGAGCCGGATTTAGTTTATTTTCCCCCAGTGGAAGAATGAACGCTAAGAAAAAATGCCAATTCCCAGGATGAAATTTAAGACAGAATATTGTAAGCAAAACAAATAAATAAGAGGAAGCCCATTGGCTGGGGAACTGTGGCCTGAAAGGTCTTTGCTTCCAAGAGGAAATAAGAAAAAAGTCTTTGCTTTTGTTTTAGCGATGGTGAGTCTGGTCCTTTCTCTGCTGGGAGGCGAAGGAGCTGCCCCAGGACTCTTGCGTTGCCTTGGGGGGTTCCCAGCCCCAAAGAAACCACAAAGATGGACAATTTTTCCTTAAGACGTTTTCCCCCAAGTGCTTGTTGTGTTTTTGAGCTACGTAGCTATTCACACTTTTTTTTTTTGAGCAAAGATGAGCCCGAGGAAGATGAAGGAGGGCATGAGCTTCCATTCCTCTTTGCACTGGCCATGGCCGACATCCACATGGGGTCGGCACCGTGTGGGCACCTCTCGATGTCCAAGGTCGCCCCGTGATTTCACTGCACCACAAAGAGCCACCTCTGCTGGGCTGAGCCCTCTCCTGTGGGGCTTCAAACACAAGAGCAGCAGCGCTGGCACGGCCACGGCCGGCACCTCCTGGCCATGGTGAGGACAAGGTACCTTTTCTCCCGTCCTTCCTTGGCCGCCTCTGAGCGCTCCCCGCCTGCCCGGGCAGCTCCTCGGTGGCCTCGGGGCATCCCAAGTCTTTCTCCAACACCTCACTGGGACCTGCTGCCATGTCACTTGGAGGGACTTTCACTAAACCGAGAGGGATAAAATAAATGCCAGGGGGTCAGCAGTGCCCCGTGGCTGACCTGCCACGTCCTCGCTGCGGTGCCAGACCCCTGCTGGGCTCAGCCGTGGGGTGCCGGGCTGTTCCCACACCTCCATCCCTTTGGCTTCACCCAGATGGAGGAGCCCAAACCGCCTCCAGCCCCCAAGTTTGTCGCAACAGCTGCAGGGCTCCATGAGAGCCACACTGCAGCCATTCCCCCCCTGGTCCAAGCACCCTGTGGGTGCTAACTTGCTCCCAGAGGTGACCAGCTCCATGCCCGGGTCTGTTGCCCCCTGGATGGGAGATGGGGTCTGTGCCCTGGTAGGAGACGGATGCATTTCAGAGCTCCACAGCCCCCATGGGATCCTCGACCCCAACCGGGTCGTGTCACCAGCAGGACCAGGTTTCCTTTGGGCTGGTTCCTATCGGATCAGCTCCAGCACCGATGTACCAAGTGAACAGCCACTGTCCAGGCCAAGCAGGGCAGGAATGGCCACCAATGCCAGAGACAGCTTGCCCATGGCAGGGTTGGTCACCCACAGCCCCAAAGCCCAGCTCCAGCCCTCGGCTCACACTGACTCCTGCTCAGGAGCCCTACAGGGTGACTGCTCAACACCTCCATCCCCTCCCCAGTGCTGCCCGATGCTCCCACTCCCTCGGACACACACTGCACACACAAGAAAGCACAAAATGCACAAAAACTACACAAAACTGCAGACATTCAACAAATAAATCGGCTCCGCTCTGCTGTCGCTGGGGCTTTTCCTGCACGAGCTCCCGAGGTTGCCTCTACCGCTGACTCACATCAAAGAAACTTCCAAAAATAGTCCCCTCGCTCGCCCTGCTCTCCCTGTGCACGCTCGCACGGCAGCGCCGGGACGGGTCTCGTGGCCCCCCATCCACCGCTGGCCAGTGGGGCGAGCGCTGCCTCGAGGGCTGTGCCGTCGGGCTGCCCCATAGCCACCTGCAAGGGTTAAAAGCCACAGAAAGCCCTACCTGGGGCTCGACCACCGCCGCTGCCTTGCCTCCAGCCCCCCCGGCCAGCTCTGGCTCTCCGGGGTAATAAACAGCAACAGCTGCCGAACGGTGCAGGAGCAAAATAGCACCCAATCACCGGTAGCCACAGCACCCGAGCTTCAGCCCCAGAAAAGGCAGTTTAGCCCCAGGCATTGAAAGCGGGGGCTGCCCCGCTGCAGGGGGGGATGTGGCTCTCACAGGGATGGACCTGGGATGAAGCTGGTCCCTCTATGAGCCCACCCTGGCGAGCACGAAGAAGGGAGAAGGAGCTGTTGGCTCCTCATCGCAGGGTCTCTGAGCCAGCTGTGGGATGGACACGGGTGCCAGGGATGCAGAGAGGCAGATCAGAAGCTTGCCAGGCACGGTTAAGAAGGTGGTGCAAGAAACAGGTGGAGCAAACCCCCCCTGGGAGCAGCAGTGCTTAGACAACCCCAGTGAAAACCACTTTTAGCCAGTATTCAGAGCAGGTCCTTTGCTCTCCAACCCCTCTGTTCCCACAGCCATGTCCCCGCATCGCCCTGATGTGGCACCTCTTGGAGAGGTGGGGAGGGATGTGGTTCTTGTAGCTTCTGCATGAAGGAGGTAGCAGGAGATGAAGCATCTCTCATGGGGGGAACTGAGAAGGGCCATGGGGCTCTGGCCCTGCCTGTGAAGGTTGCCCAGGGCCCCCAGCACATTAGGGGCAGGTACAGCCTTGGGCAGAAGTGCCTGTCCCAGGGGATGTGGTGCAGCCATGGCTGGTACCAGCCTGGCACATTTTGGAGGCATACTGCTTTGTGGACATCTCTCTTATGGAGAGCCACTTCTGGAAAGGCTGCAGGTTTAAAAGAAAATCGGCCCCAAAAGTGTTGAGGTTTCACATCTGCAGTATTGACATTTTTCTTTAGCAGAGGTGTGAAAGGGCATTGATTGGAAGATGTAAAGGAGGAATAAAGTGGGCACTGGCATCCTGGAGGGCACTTAGTGTTTTTCCCAGGCTCTGGACACCCACTGAGACTGGGTCACGGTCATGCTTTGGGAGCACGCAGCAAACGAACTCAGGAATAGTCCTCTGCTTTCCAGGGCAGAGATTTTCCCCTTTTTGGCAGAGACAGGACCAAGCACAGTCCTGTGAACCCTGCTGTGGTACAAAGAACATGCTGCAGAAGCTGAACACAGGTGGAGGAAGGGATGGAGCTGTGGACACAGACACACAGACACACGGACACCCCCCAAGGTGTGCCAGGGCTGCGGGCACTCACGCCAAGGGTATTGTACTCAGTTTTATTCCTGCTCCAGTAAGGTCAGGGCTGTTAACTGGCAAGCTCTGTTTGCTTTATAGGGACATAAAGAAAGCAGAAAATCATAAACAGGCCAAATGAAAATCCCTTCTCCCAGCTAATCATGTTTCCCATGGTGTTTGCAGGTCCCTGAGCTTGCTCCTTCCTCCCAGGGCCAAGCTGGGCCTCCCAGGACAGAAGCTGGGGGTTGAACAGGCAACGTCTGCACGCACAGAGCTCGGGCAAAACACCTTCCCCCTTTGTCCCTACGTGGGGCCACAGGACAGAGAGCTCTCCTCACTCTTTCCAAGGACCTTTCAACACCCAGTTCCTGCATCGGGGAAGGATTGGGAGTGTTTTTCCTCCACATGTTTAGCCCTGAGCACTTCCCCGCTGAGCTGCAAAGCCTCCATCTCCATCGGACAATTTATCCCAGGCAGGTGGAGGAAAGAGATTCCCAGAGGCAAATTCCTTCTTAATCCCTTGAACCCCCCCAGATCTCGGCTTCTCCCTTGCCCTGAGACTGATAAAAGTGTCTCTGGGACGGGGTAAGCTCAGAGAGGGGGAAACACAATCCGGTTGTGAGACAGGGCGGAGAGAAAGCTGCTGGGGAGGGCAATGAAGCAGCGTGATGGACGGGGGCCCGGCTGCACACAGGCTGTGCTCCACGTCCAGGCTAAATATTGACTCTCTGGCTTTGGCTTGATCCCACAAATCTGGCTTCCCTGGCTTCCCAGGCTGTCAGCTTGCCTGGGATTCACAGGGGTGCATCTCCGGCCGCAGTGCTTTGTGGTCCAGGCGGACGGAGCTGTGCTGCAGCATCCCCTCGTTTCTATGGCAACACTCATTTATCCTCCCACCAGGACATCATCTCCTTTCTCCCTGACTTTAATAACTTGCAGTTAAAAGGCAATCATAAAGACATAAAATTAGTCACTCATTATTTTCGGCACAGGTTAGTTTTGGGGATGGATTTTCTTTTTCTCTGTGCAATTCCCCCTCCCCCCAGAACTCCGGCAGCCCCAGCTCCCCCAGACTCCATCTCCTCCTGCCACAGGTACAAGGGGAGGCAGATGCTCGAGCTGGTTCTGCAGGTGGTTTTCCTACTGTCCTGGCTCTCGGCCCCAACCTGCTGGCTCACGGGGCTGGCTGCAGGTTTTTCATCTGGATTTCATCCCTGGCTCCACCAACCCCACCCGGCTGGGAATCAAAAACACCCTTCCAGCCACTGAAGCATTCATCCTCCAACCCCCCCACAGGAAGGGTTGGGCTCTTGACCTGGTTTTAAAGATGGGAGTTTGGTTGTTGCCTGCAAAGCCCAGGTCCCCTGGGCAAAGCACAGCTTTGTAGGTCGGTCCCTGCTCCAGCAAGAGCTCCATCACCTCCATACTGGCATTATCCCTCTGTGCCACTGCGGGTGGCAGTGGGGACTGTGCAGGTGAGTGTCCTCCTAGTTGATGGCTGAGCCCCAACCGGCACCAAATACCTGATGGAGATGCATGTGGTCCCCAGGCCAGGCGTCACACAGGCTTGTTGTGGGTGCTTTGTGTCTTGGAACCCTCCACCCTTCTCTTAGATGTGGCTGGAGGTTCCCACTGGGCTAAGATGCCATCAGATGGGGGGAAATGGGGCTGGTGGCTGGAAGAGAAGACCACAGAAACACGATTTCTGAGGGGAATCAGGTGAAAGAGCATCCTGATTCCTTGCACGATCAAAAACCTAAAGGCACAGGTGTCCCCATAGCAACCTGGCCACGTCCCAGCGCCGACAACACTATTCTGCTGACCCAAAATTCCTCTTTCAGTCAGATCCAGCATACATCAGCTCTTCCCATCCTCAGCGGTTGTGCAATGTGCTGAAACACAGCTGCTGCCTCCTTACCCCGAGGTAGCAACACATCAGCGTCAGCCGGTGAGATTATTTCTCCGCGTGATTGCAAGAACCACAGACCTTTACGAGCCCTGGCATTAAGAAGCGCTCGAGAAGTTACAGGAAATGAAGAGATGTCTTCTCTCTGCCAGCTGTGCTTCTCCTGTCAAATCCCAATCTATCATCATGAGAGATTTGAGATACGTTGAGCTGAGCAATATCCTCGCAGAGGTGCAGCTAATTGAAAGCCCAGAGCGTTTTGGAAGCTGGATGTTCCTGTGGCTTCAGGCCACCAGGCATCATGGTGGGGCTGGGTAGCGCTGCCCGTGCTGAAGGGAGGCAGCGAGAGATGGAGCATCCTCTGCCCAAGTTGGTGCCCACAGCTGGTATCTGGCCAGGCTCTGCTGCCCGGTGCAATGTCCTGGCTGGATGCTTGCAGGTCACAGCCCTGCTCTGTTCAGCTCATGGAAAGCATCCAACAGTGGAGAAGTGCTGCAAGGACTCAGACCTGGGCCCTTCCCCAGTGATTTGGTTACCCAGGAAAACACAGCTGAGGTTATTTTTCCTCCTCTCCTGGGGCATGGGTTTGACACGGTGTGAAACTGGAGTGAAAGAAGATGAGAGCTCTGTGGGACAGGTATCATCTCGGGTCACCCCTGGTTTAAGGAATCATAGCTCATAGCATCTTTGAGGACCTTCTTCTTCCTCTTACCCTGAGCTTTTAGCCATGGATGAGCCTGGTGGGATGGCAAGCCAGAAACACCATGGGTCTTTGTTTAAAGGCAAGGGGACATCCTGCCTATGGCCCAGGCTGGGAGGACACACCACCACAGGGTCTTCAGAACCATGATGTTGCAGACCAAGCATCAGGTTCATCAACTGTAGGTGATGGCAAAGGTGATCACAGTCATCAGAGAAACTCTTCCATGTCACCTCTGGCTTTCCAGCCCTAAGCTAGAGCCAGCCACCTGGCTGTTGAGGGACAGGGCAGTGTCCTACCCTGTCAGGGACAGCAGCCACAGTCCTACCTCAGACCCTGGTCCCTGCAGGACTGGCACGTGCCACTCAGCACCGTGACAAGACATCAGGCTGGCAGGGGCAGAACACATAGAACACAGCTGTAACCAGTCGAGAGCTGTGCAGATGTGCTCATAAGTGAAACAAGCTTGTTAGGTCTCTGCGAAGAGCAGGAGAAGGAATAAAAGGGTGTGGGAAGTCCCTTCTGTCCCACACCTCCTCCCACGCCGTGACATCTGTGTCTGGGCTGGGACGAGCGTGGCACAGGGATGCAGCTGGGATCACACACAGCTGATAACACCCACACAAAGTACTGTGGTGCCCCCACAGGCACAGCCTTTCACCGGGCTCACCCCCTCCCCTTGCTAAAAGCCATCGGAAGGATTGATCCCTCAGCTCTCTGTGATCTATAGGTATTCAGAGTAGCTCCACATTAAAGCCAACTTGATCACGCTCTAATCCATGTGTGACCCAAATACTCTGACTTACAAATCTCAGAGGTTTTCGCTCCCTTTGCCTGGCAGAAGGAGCAGCATTCAGGTCAGCAGGAACAGAAGATGCTGGATCCCATTAAATGCTACTTTTAGTCTTGGCTGCTTTCAGTAATTGTTCCATGATCCGTTTTCTCACAGCCCTGCGCCGCTTAGGGCTAATCATTATTCTCTTTGAAGATTTACAGCTCTTCGTACCTCTGAGGAGAATACAAGCACACGACTGTTTGAACATGACATTTCAAATGCACTGTCCTTGGAAGTGTCACTTGGGACCCGGGAAAGTGGCCTCAATGGTTGTCCCTTGAAGGGCCACTGCTGGGGACTGCTGCCCTGTCACTCTAAAACAGCAGTGTCAGGGGAAACTGAGGCAAGAGGAGATTAAAGGGAAAGCCAAGCTTTGGGTAAGGAGTGCTGGAACAGCCTGGGAATGATCACAAATCTTCCCCATTTTGACCTCCCTGCAGGAGGGTAGCGGCTGGTTTGTTAATGCCTTTATCCAGTGAGGCTCGGTCCCCCCGTGCCAGCACCAAGGGGGCTGCAGATGCCAACCCATTCCCAACCCAACCCCATGCCTGTCCCTGTAAGGCACTTACTGGGGTCCTCACAGATGTGTTTTGTCTCCTCTCCAAGGTTTGGAAACTTTGATGATGACTTTCCTTCTCAACATTTCATAGTCTCCAAAGTACTCTGTGAATTATAAGCAGCACAGCAAAGGCTGGGACCCGGGGACAAGGTTTTTGAGCAAAGTCCCCTTCTGTTCCAGCTTTCCCTCTCCCTACTTGCATAAAGTGATGCCAAATGAAATACATTATGTAATGGTAATGAGCAAGAAGCAAGCAATTTAGGCCTCAAAATAGCAGCAAACTCCCTTTCCCAAAGCCATATTTTTAATTATTTGGTTTTCTCTCTTCACCCACCATCCTTCGTGTCATCCTGCAGACAAGGCTTTGGCCAGTGCAGGCAATTCCGCTCCAACGAAGCAAATAAGTAATTCTTTACATCCAACCTGCTCGAAGGGCTGTAGGAACTGTCAAGCTCTCGGCTCTCATCCTCCTGGGCTGAATTAGAAGACATCAAAGCTCCTGATGTTTCCTAGTCCTTTCCCAAAATGTCCCTGCTGGTCATTTGTTCCTAAACTATGTCCTACTCCAACAGCACGCGACAGGATTTGTATTTAAAATAAGGCTTGAGACTCCCTGCAGCCGTGACCAAACCACCAGAAGCCCGTGGCTGTGGCTGGCTGAAGGGAAGGAGGGGCAGATGGAGAGATGGACAGAGAAAGGAGCATCCCCCCTTGCCATAAACCTGCCTTCTGCTGACCCCACACCATCAAAAACCCAGAGCCGTGGAGCCAGCCCCCTGCTCTGCCGTGACGGAGCCAGCCTGATTTTGGCTGGAGCGGACGGTCAGCAGCCAAGCAATTAAATTTCCTCTCCGCCCCGGAGCACAAACACAAAAGCCTTTCAGGAGCATCGCTCTGCTGTTGGCACCCACAGCCGGGAGCTGGTGCAGCGCCCGTCCCTGCGGCACTAAGAGGGGAGATGCTGCTGTGGTATCAGCCTCATGCTCACGAGGTGACCACTGATCAGAGAATCATAGAATCAGAGAATGGTTTGGATTGGAAGAGACCTTAAAGATCATCTACTTCTACCCTCCCTGCCCTGGGCAGGGACACCTCCCACCACACCATGGTGCTCCAAGCCCCATCCAGACTGGCCTTGAACCCCTCCAGGGATGGGGCAGCCATGACTTCCCTGGGCAACCTGTTCCAGTGTCTCACCACCCTCACAGCAAAGAATTTCTTTCTAATATCTAATCTAAATCTCCCCTCTTCCAATTTAAAACCATTGCCCCTTGTCCTGTCACTGCACTTCCTGACAAAGAGTCCCTCCCCAGCTCTCCTGTAGTTCCCTTCAGATATTGAAAGGCTGCTTTAAGGTCTCCCCGGAGCCTTCTCTTCTCCAGGCTGAACACCCCCAGCTCTCTCAGCCTGTCCTCACAGCAGAGGGGCTCCATCCCTCTGATCATCTCATGGCCCTCTGCTGGAACCGTTCCAACAGGTCCATGTCCTTCCTGTGTTGAGGACTCCAGAGCTGGACACAGAGCTCCAGGTGGGATCTCACGAGCTCAGAGCAGAATCACCTCCCGTGACCTGCTGGCCACACTTCTCCTGATGCAGGCCAGGATGGGGTTGTCTCTCTGGGCTGCCAGTGCACACTGCTGGATCATGTTGAGCTTCCCATCCACCAACACCCCCAAGTCCTTCTCCTCAGGGCTGCTCTCCAGCCATTCTCCGCCCAACCTGTATTTGTGCCTGGGATTGCCACGTCCCGAGTGCAGGACCCTGCACTTGGCTTGGTTGAACTTCATGCGATAATAACTTCATCACTTCATGTTATTACCCACAGCCTGTGAGGGCTTTGCTGAATTGCCAACGCTTTGCTCAAGACATGGGGTTGCAGACCAGGAGGAGCACTGCTGGTGTGAATCCAAGACAGCTCCTCTGAATCCACGGGGTGACACTAGATGTTTGAGGAAAGTACAGAGCTGTGGCTCTTTGGTATCAAAAAGGCCCATTTTTAGGACTGATGCTTGTTCACTGCTCCCTGTCACCACCAAAATAGAGTGAATGTCCTGGAAAAGTCAAGCTGTGATCACCAACGTGCCATGGTTAGTACAGGCTCAGGCAGAATTTTTTTATCAATGACAGAGCAGAAGAATTCAAGAGTGAACCTTGGATGAAAGTGTGATCCTTGGATGAAAACGGTTTCCTTGAATAAACGTGGGCTCCCCCCGACCTGGCTCAGGGAAGGTCTTTAAAGGGACCTGGACAAGCACCTCCACCTGGGTGGCTCCAAGTTAAGCAGTCCCTCAGTCTGGAGCAATGCCCTGGGTTTTATGGTGTTTTCTCACCAATACCACACAGCGATGTGAGTCCCGAGGCTTGCTCTGACAACTGGCCCTTCATTTTTCCCTCCTGAAGGAACCCAACAACCTTCTTCTCGCTTTGGTTTCAGCAGCCTGAGCGTTTCAGGGCAGGACGTAGCCCTCCATGAACACGCCTCGGATCACCCCAGCAGAGTTCGGCACAGACGGAATTAGTTTCCCATGATCGTCTACGACATCAGTCTGGTATTTCTTGGCAAAAAAAGGCACAAAGTAATGAAATGTGCCCCGGGATGGGGCAGGTAGATGCAGAGACACGCACGGGAGATGGCAGCGTGCCGGTGTTTGCTTACGTGCACAGCCAGCAAGGGCTTGAGGCAGGAGCCTGCAGGCTCTGCGTAGTAACAGCTATTTAAAGTGATGATGGAATTATTAAAAAATGGCAACACCGGTGTGTGAGTGGGCAGAAGAGCAGGAGATAAGCTGCTCCACAGCCTGCTCCCAGCAGCAAGGTGCTCAGCATCCCTGCCAGCCGGGCTCTGTCCCCTCCTCACCCTCAAGTGACCACTGAAAATGTTGTGACTTTGGCTGTGCAGCCCAATGAAGGGACCAGGGACTTGGATCCAGGTGTAGGCTCCATCCTGGGAAGCAAACCCAGGGCCAGCAGCTGGAAGGAGGGTTTTGGCAGGGCTCTGGGCAGGACCTGCATTGTCCTTTCCAGCTCTGGAGCAGACTTTGAAGCGCGGCTGCCCTCGAGTGGTGTTGAGTGAAGCCCATTAAAGGGATGCACCCTCACAACACAGCTCCAAGACAAATGTTTAAACACAAATACCCATAGTTTCCTCCGTTCCCCTCCCTCCTCCTCATCCCACATGTGCCCAGCCTGCTTCATGCTGGGAGGTATGAAAGCAAAGCCAGCTGAGTCCTTTTGCTGGGTTTTTTTTTGGTTTTTTTTTTTTTTTTTTTGTTCCAGTGAAATGCAAACAACAGCCTGAAAGAATTTCCTCCTCGAGCCCCAAGTTAGGCCCCAAATTAGCCATTCAAAACCACGAGGGTTTTCTTTCCATAGGAAATGCTGCGGGAGTCTCAGGCACCAGCAACCCCCAGTCTCCAAACACCACGTTGCCCAGCACCTCGGGAAGGAGCCAGGTCCCATCAGCACAGCTCAGCAGAGCAGGTCAGGTCTCTGCAGCTGATTTTATATTCCAGACATCTGGGGATTTTAACCACAAAAGCGAGAAGAACACAAGATACCTCTCCCCTTCAAGCATCTCTACCCCTCCAGAGATGGGGGGTGGAAGAGCCCCTGCCATCCCCATTAGCCACGTGCAGAGTCGCATGGATCCCACACACCACCTGAAAGCCATGTAGGTGACACACACCTCTGACAGCTAATTAACACTGATTATTTCCAACCCTACATAATGCAAAGAGCCCCCTATAGAAATGTAGGGGGGGAAGAGGTAACTTTTCCCTTTCATTTCCATAGAAGCTATTCCCAGCTGGGGCACCAACCACCCCCAAACTGCTGCATGGTCACCACTGGGCTCCTCTGGTCCTACAGTGACCAGAAGCTGCACTGGCCCAGCAGGTGAGAAGCAAGAGAATGAGGAAAAAACTTGGAGAAACCAATCGGACCGCACCAGAATCCCGCTTGGAGTGTTTTGCTCCTGTACATCAGAGGTGAATGATCTCATCAGAGAAGCATCAAAGGCAGCAAACCATTTCTGCAGGTGAATGAAGGAGAGAGCCAGGCTGAGAACCCCGGGACAAGCCGAGACAGGTCACGGCACAAGGCAGAGCCGGGGTTTGGCCACAGGGAGCTTCCAAGCTCTGGGCTGCCTCGTGGGAATTTCTTTTAAAGTCAGGCTGGGGAGGAGTGTTGGTGAGTAATTGCTCCTCGGCAGGTCCAAGAAGTGAATAATTTTCCAAGAATAAAGGTTAAAAGCTTAGAGACTCCAATGAAAAGTGCTCTATAAATAGGCCTAAGTAGGCAGAGCAGTGGGAATAACGGGCAAAAAAACTTGATGTGGAAAAGGGGTGGAAATGATCTGACACCCACGTCGTGACTGGACATGTGGCCGTCTCTGCCAAGCAGATGTTTTCCATATGGTAACACTGAAAAGAGTTTGGGGTTTTTTTAAAAAAAAAAACTTTTAGACACCCCTCTGAGAGCATGTCCCATTGCACCTCATACGCGATGAGAGCACTGAGCGGTCTGAAACCATCCTGCCCCAGCAATGTGTCTCCACTTGTCCCCAGACCAGAGCATCGTGCTGGTGTGTGGGACAAGGCACCAGGACAGCAGCTGAAATTTGCTGTTGCTCCAAACTATCACATGGATGAGTTCTCCTGTGCCCAGAGGAGCTTTCCCACCAATTTCTGTCCTTTTCTCCCATCCCCACTGCCCCTCATGTCCCTCGGTGAGGACAAGCCCAGGCTGGGGTGGCTGCAGGGTGGGCAGGGACAGCTTTGCTGCCCCCATGGGTGCTGGTCAGCAGAGCTCTGCCTCCCCAGACACAGCCCTGTGGACCCACATCTCCCTCTTTCACTCAAACAGGAAAAATCATCCATCCTGGGCACATTTATCCCTCATTCCACTTTACCTGTTGCTGGTCTGTGACTACTAGAGTTACCAGAAGGAGGGGTGAGGTGCCAGAGCCATCACATGCACTTTGGTTCTTTAAAAAGCAATAACCCATCTGCAGGAAAGGCAGTAAATGAGCTAAGGCTGCTCAGAGATCTTCCAGTCGTAACTGTGCAAATGCCAGCTCGGGGCTTACAGCAGTCAAAAGGCATCTGAGGGAATTGTGGTGAGTGGCAGAGATGATGCTAGAAAAGCCCGTCCTGCGTTTTGCACAAATCCCTCGTGCACCCACTTCTGGACCGCTGCCAGCAGCGCCCATCACCTCCCAAAAGACACAGAGAAGTGAGAAAAAGGGCTGGGTGCAGGAGCAGATGGTGCATACGACAGAGCTTCCACATGAGGAAAGGCTAAAGAGAGGAAAATGTCAGCTTGGAAGAGAAAAAAAAAACACCCCGAAAGAGCTCCAGAGAGGGAGCAGGTAGTCTCCAATTCACAAAGCACAAAAATTGGGGGCCTGGATGCAATTAAAAGCAACAGGTTGAAAACCAGCAAAGGTCTCCTGCAGAGACACCCCCCCAGGGATGGTGGGTCTCACCGCCAGGGGATGTGGTAGGAGCCAAGGGAGGACATACTTTGGAAAAGGGTTTATAAACCCACCCAGCGGAGGGGTCCACGCTTTTGGACCTTGAGAGCTCGAGTTTAGACTCGTGGGCCCACGTTCAGGGAGCCGGGGTGGCCGCTGCTCCCCTGCTCATCCCGGCTGCAAGCTCAGCCACAGACGCAAATCCAGCAGAGTCAGATGATTTACAGGAGCTTTGCGATTGTGTCCAAAGAGAGAAGCCGGGCCCAGATCTGCACATCAAAACAGATTTCCCATAAATTACTACGTTAAGGCTTTTCATAAAAGTTTAACAGTGTGGAGTATGATTCATGAGGAACCTGTAATGTTTAATTAAAAGGGGTGAAACTGATCCTGCTGTGAAAAACTTCCAGATCCCATGCCAAGCTCATCATTGACTTAATTTACGGGACATAAACAGGCCAGAAAATGGCATAAGCAGTGAAGTCGTGTAACTTTTGCCAATTTGGGATACAACGGCTGTGCAAAGGGAGGCTGATTTACAAACTCAATGAGAGGAAGGTGGAGGCGTAGCAAGAAAAGCGTGAATAAAGTCCTGGGCAGCACAGGACGGGAGGATCTAACCTGTGCTCTGCTCCAGCTGCTCTTTTTGCTGCTGCCCTTGTTTCTCCCTCCTGGCACGAAGGTCACTGATCCCACAGAGCCACCAAATTCCCCATTGGCTTAAATTACATGTTGTCCTTCAGGCTTCTAACCCTCGATGTCAAACCCTCAGGGCTGCCATGTCAGTGACATGGACATCAATTCTGGTCTAACTCCAGCCAAACTCGATAGAGTTATGTTGGACCTGAACCAGCACCAGCCCCCCCACACCCCCTGCCCCCCACCCGCTGCTGGGGAGCATTTCTCCAGTTTCCTTGGGGCCCTGTACGTGCCTCTCAGTGTAACCGTGCCCATGGCGGGATGCAACGTGTGCCCAAAAAGGGATTCTCGGGATTATTCACATGGAAAAAATGCTGTGGGATCGCTTCTCTTCATGTAACTAACTGGTCCCATGACCTCAGTTTGATGATTCTTGATTTCTCTGAGTGAAATAATTTCCCACAGCGAGAAGGGAGAGGCTGCCGGGTTTGCGGGGAAGCAGCGGGGAGGCTGCAGCCAGCGGCTGCTGGCCAAAGAGCCTGGCTTGGGAGCCACACCTAAGAGGAGCTGGGCTCCAGCTTTGCCTCCCCACACCAGCTTCCTGGGGGGCTTTTTAGCAACCGTGAGCAAACCACTGAACTGAGACCCCAAGAGACACAGAAACCTGTCGCTGGAGACGCCTCTGAGGGGGTGTTCACCGGTCCCTAAATAGAGCTGGTCTCCGCTTACGTGGGGAAGAGGGAGGCGAAGAATTTGAAACCAAGAAGGGAGAGGTCACTGCAGAGCTTCTCAGGGTTCAGCTGCACTTTCCCAGTCGCTTTAAATATCACTCCCTGCAGGCCTGGGAAGGGTAGAGAAAGCTGAAACAGGTCAAGGTTTCACAGGAAAAAAAAAGGTGAATAAATAGAGGGGAATGACAGGAGCAGCTCCCTGGCTGTACCAGGAGTTGTTTCCAGCTCTCTCCCTTCCCTCAGTCCCTGTGGGAATCAGGATTTTGCCACAAACTTGAATTTGGGTATTAGAGAGTGAAAGGAAGTGACACAGCAATCAGGTGGCTCCTGAAACATTCTTTAAAAATTCCCACTGGCAGCCCCAGGCTGCAGCCCCACAGCTGAGGACCTGGGATGAAAACCTGCTCCATTCCCACCTTGGGAAAGAGAGCTCTCACCAGGCTTCAGAAAGACACCAGGGATTTCAAAGCTGAAAAAAACAAATCAAAAAGGTAAAAATATATGCAAAAGAACCCAGCCCAAGAGTCTTGGGTGCAAAAAACACCGCGGGTGCCAGGAACATCTATGTGAGGGTGAAGGCAAGCACCAGCTCACAGCACGGTGAGAAGCTCAGCCTGTCGGGGCAGCTCGATGTGTTCCTGCACCAGGACGGGGCTGAAGTGCCCAGACTGGGGAAAACTGTTGCAGGAGGGTCTGGGGCAGAGCTGACCAAGGAGTCTGGGACCTGCCATGGGCTCTGGCCTGGGACAGTCCCACCGCCTCGCAGTGCCACAGCCTCCCCTTCTGTAAACAGAAGTAATGTTCACCGTGATCCCCACATCACAGAAAGGTAAATAAATTCACTACGACAGGTTGTAGAAGATCCCAGATGAGTTTTCTATACTATTTAGGATTTCTTGTTGCAAGGTTTAATCCTAAATCCGCCGTTCCCAACTATACAATGGTATCTTCCAG